>JARJLF010002310.1:0-42926 GCA_029378395.1 Mycena leptocephala
ACGCCCATGAATCAAAGTCTGTGCACAAGAGAGCATACCGTAGCGAGTCAGTCGTGAAGTTTTGGACCGGGACAGATACCCTGAGAAGATATAAACAAATAAATCTATAATGACCGGTAACAAAGAACGCACCGTAGTACCTATGCTCCAAAATTACACCCAGTCCATTCGTTGCATTCGCCAAAATATCCACGATCCCGGTATCAAGATAAGGTAACCTATCTGTCACGCTCGTCTCTCCGCCGTCCAGAACGATAACCGGTCCACCAGGCTTATAATGCCGAGAGTTGACAAAGTATCGCTGGTTCCAGTAAAACCGTATCGGTGAATGGTCCAAAGGTTGCGTGAATTAAAACGGGAAAGAAGTGGTTTGTCGCTTCGAAACTGGAGTCGCGGTGGGGCTTAATATCCATTCAGACGTCAAGGCGCTCGAGACGGTGATCGACGAGGTTTTAACGTGGTTTGAAAGCGGAACGGAGGCGCAGGGATTGGAACCAGGGAGACCAAGTTCAGCTTCAGATTCATGGTGGCGATGGATCACTGTTGACCAGTGATGAGGATATCTACAATACCGGCGTCCTTATATATGGCTTGACATATGGGGCTCTCCGATTGGATGCTATCAATACGAAGAAGAAAAGAAGCACCACGGAAACTGTTGGTGGGTTTCATTGATTGTCTCGATTGTCTCGGAGAATTGGTCACCGCGAGGCTAGCCCATGATGCGCTCACAGCGCATATTCCGGACTACCTGGGTTTCATTGTTTGCCTCGGAGAATCCCATATCGCGCGAGGATTAGCTCATCGTGACGAACCTAATGGTCCGCTCTACACGATAAGCGAGAATACGAAAGAGAAGTGTTGTGCGCTTTGAATAGACTTATCAGCCCAAGAAGGTGGAACTTACCCACGGCCATATGGTGAGCCGAGTCTGGCCGCCTCCATCCGTCTGCAGCTCGTGCTCCTCGCAGTATTAGCGCTGTCACCCGTGCCCGTGACGAGAACGGCCGCGCGGTTGACCTTCGAGAACTTCCGACAGGACAGGACAGAATCTACGTACTTTTGTGCTTGCGAGAATCCGAAGTGGTGGCGGTGTCTTGCCGTAAATTTGCTGGCGCCGGTCACTTCACTGCCGTCCGATATTGAAAGCGTAGTGAACGGCCAAATCAACGATTGGGAACGTCAGCTTGTTGCGAGTCCGACAGAAATGTGACACTGGTCCCAATAAACAGACATGGTACAGGAATGCTGTCATGGAGACCTGAAGGCCTGAAAGAATGAAGATAAGGTGTAGTAATGGTAGTAAACCCACGAAATTGCTATCAGCAGCGACGGCAGCCGGCACGACTTCTGCAAATTGACATAGTACGCAGCATGCCCGGGTGCCGAACTAGCGCCGCTGCAAGAGGACATTAAGGAAAGAATCAAACGACGGAAGCTGCGACATATCTGCGGGCATGGTCCAGCAGAAACACATGTGAATTTACTCCGGCGTTGTCAGATAAATGGGCACAGTAGCCGCAACATGGCAGCACTAATTCGGATGAAGTACTATAACATCGTAACTGAAACGCTTGTCAGTGAACACCGGAGGGTTGCGGGCAACAGTGGGTGATTCTGGCCCAATGTAGGACAGAATGAGTTAACGTGCCAAGGAACATATCCGGAGGTGCGGACCACGCACAACGTTACTCAATAACGCCCAGACGCGTGCACGCTTTCGCGCCAAGTTCACTAGCGCGACTGGTGTGAAACCCATACAGAAAGACCTGGTCAGGATGTAAATTGAAAGAAGGTGAGGAAAGGAAAAGGCTGGCTGGGTAACTTGCCTGCTACGGCGAATCATACACTACAGGGATGCAAAGGATTTCAAGGCAGCTAGATATCGTGAGGGAGGAGCAGACCGCTAACAAGGCACCCAATTCTATGGAGGACTGGATTAGAACGGCATAACCAGGCCAAGAGACGAGGGACCAGCGACGGCCGTCATGGGGGAAAGGAAGAAGAGTTGTTTGATCTTTGTTGTCTCTCTTTCCAAATACAGACTCGAACCAACGGCGTGCGATCTCCGGTTATCTAATTCCATTATTACGGCAACCCTCGATTCTTGTTTCGATTCCTTTCCGACTCTCTTCTCCAAATCTGAGTTCGTACGCTAATCCATGTCAATCCAATATATAACGACACTTGAACGACACTAGCCGGCATGATCTCCACCTCATCAGTCACAAATGTAATAATTTTTGAAAATCCCTACAAGCGGTGGTAACCAGCTAAGCTACTTGGTCTCTCATAGATAAGACAGACGGATGCTACAAATTCAACATGGTGCCCATACATTCCACGGTGTTAGTGACACACCAAGCCGGAAATTGGCCCAATTTCAAGTCATGACCAGATTATACACACCAAATTATACACAAATTAGCAAACGAGAGTTTTCCCTGATGCAGTCGTTCAGATCTCTCGCGCTCTACTTCTCGTGGCAGGTGTTGCAGCGATAATTCGGGATAGCCGGGTCTGACGTGTTAGGTGTCAAGTTTTTTCTGAATGAATAACAGGGGCTTGAAAGGGATGTAATCCAGCGTCGAAACATTCCAGCCAAGATCTCATTGACCTCACGACCTGGTCAAGCACGGAGTCTAAACTGGCCGTGCTGGTGCCTGGCGTTCTTGGAACATTCAAATGGGACCATATGAGAGAACTATCGGCAAAAGCACATTTCGAATTCAATCGTAGCGAGTAAAATAGGAAATAAGTCGGTAATTCTGTCCTCTCATAGGACAGGAATGCTACTAGTTGGGTTCAGAAATCCACTCTTTCCGGCAAGTAAAGAACGCAGGAGAACGCAAATGCCTGCCTTGGAGAAAGTAGGATCCTGAATTTAATGGCCCGAGCTATGCCACAAACCTGGTAGGATTTAAAGCCAAGGTAAATGCAGAGCCTGTAGACGGCATTCTGGACCACAGAATGCTGCACATGTGGTAATGGGCAGGTCACCGATTGCTCGATCAACCTTATCAACAGAGTACAACATGCGACGCACGAGCACCAACATTGTTTCAGCGTCTGTCTATGAGAGGCTACGCCTCCCCGTCTCCCCGATCGTATACGTAGGCCGTATCCTTCTTATTTCTGCTAGAAACATTTACCTGATTGACCTGACTCCTTTTGCGTCAATTTTCGATACATATCCCATGATTCTCGACTGATCATGAGGAGAGATGAGGAGACGGTGAAGTCATCTCCCCTGATGGATTGATTTTTCCTAACTTTGTAGAATTCTATACAGTGTCATAACCCGGATGCGAAAAAAATAAACCTGACCTAGTATTGTACAGCCATATGGGCGAATTTCATCATAGGACCGGATATGGAGGAAGCTCAGACCCTGAAATTTATGCACAAATACTTTCAGAATTTTTGGGAGCCCTGTTGTGTCGCATGACCCCATCACTTATTTGGCTGTTTTTGGGGGTTTGGCCCGGATGCGAAAATTCCGATCAGAAATGCTCTTTCACTCACTCTCTCTGCCTTCTCCTGCCCTGATGTGCCCTCACATACCCAAAGACACTTCCAACAGAAAATTATCTAGGCTGTTCGGGGGTGGATAGACTTCCAGAGGGATCAAAACATTGAACAACTTGAATCTGCCTCCGATCACAGGGGCCAGAGAAGATGTATGCTCCTCCCTGTTGCCTATACTGACTGAGCATCGGTAAAAACCTCTGGGCAGTACCCCAAGATGCAGGACTTGCTCTTTAAAGCATTGTAGATGTATATGAGCTACTACTATTACAGCATATACATTTCTCGGGCACCATCATTGAGATTCAGCCATTTTTGGCAATCGTTTGATTTTTCGCGTGTGCTCAACAGGCTCAATGCTGATTTTTTGTGGATGATATTACTCATAGGCCTTGTTGTTATTCCACAAAAAAGAATCAGGCCGAAAGCCGGCCAGGTTCCTGCTCAAAATCAATTTTTTTCGCATCCGGGTTTTGACACTGTATACAGTACATGAAATTGGTCGATTATAAATTGGGAGAGAAGGCCCATAAATAACTATCCCAATCAAGAAGACAAATGTGGCTCGAGAAGTAGGTTGACGAACGCAATGAAAATGATAACAACTCCGCTAAAAAGCCAAAAAGAAAATTCTCTCAGTTCGATGGTAGATTCAAACAACAATGCGAAACCAACCAACCTCGCAAGCACGGTGCCACCGACCACGGGATACCAAAACGCAGCGATATCTGCTGGGGTAAGTATCCAGACACTGTACGCATGTTTACCGAGGTAGAGGACGCTGCTGTTGCACCAGCAGGTATCGTAGACGCCGGTGAATTGGAAGAGGCAGACGAGCACGATCCATGTTGCGTTCACAGCGGCCAAGAGCTTTCCCAAGCGACGCAGCCATATCGCTGCGCGTTCACGGAGTGGAGAACTTCGTGAGCGTGCGGACTCGGAATGTGTAGCGAAGGACAAAATGCTGGAAAGAACGAGCATTGCCCATGCGACTGTCGATGCGCAGGCATAGAGAAGATAACTGCCCGACCGACACGCAAGGCCTTTGATTTATGGGTAAATAAAGGGCAGATGGGTCGGTAAATGCACCTACCCACAGTGGGTGTAAAGAACTCTATCACCATTCCCGCGCTGACTGTGCCCCAAGTCAGAAGAAGCGCGAAAAAAGAGGAGATCAGAATTCGGAATACAACGCTGCCGGAGACCCGATACCGGCGGTATTCTAGTTCGCTGTATGTATAGCTTGCTACATGTTCCAGAGACCCGCGGCGATTCTCCGGCTTGATTTCGCCATGTGGATCGTGGATCCAAAGGTTGTTTGGATCGACCGGTGTATGGCTCTCCGCGCGGTGGGATGCCTCGTCGAAGCCAGAATACACCATATCCACCGCGGCGGTCCAGGAGAAGATGCGGGCGTAATTGTAGATGGGAGCAGTTCGGTGCTCATCCGACCCTATACGGTTGTGGCGCAGGGCAACGGAGATGGCGCGCTGATTCGAAACTGTAGCGGCTGGGACAGGTTCTCCCGCGAGCGTGGCTACATACGCCAGCATATTTGCGCGCGCCACTGCGCGATGCAGACTGCTGCGATCGGAGCGAGGGCCAATCTGCACCCATGAAATGACAATCGGTAGGAGCCACAGCCAAACAAAAGCGACAGCGAGCCCATTGGAGTTCAAAGGTGGGGAAGAATTGTTCGTAACATCTATCAAGCAGTATAAAAACAACAGTGGGGTGAGACATGGATGTAGGACTCACCTGAGAATGTGTCGATGACCGTCAATGCAAATGCGATGACTACCCAGCCGATGGATGCAACATTAGCGAAGGACCAGGTATGTGTGTAATTTATGTCCAGCCAAACGATCAAGTCGGACCACCAAAGATTATTTTCAGGGAGGACGATGAGCGACGCTAGTAGACCGTTCTCTACGGCCACTTTCAAGGCTACATGCTGAAGGCCCGTCAAGATCCGCACCGCATTATGAGCATTCGGGTACGAAATATGCGAAAACCGCCGAGTAATCCAGTAGGTATTCAAGAGCGTGAGCATCACAGAATATGCGCCCAGAGTCGGTGAGCCAACATGGAGCAATATTGACATGATGTTGTCGAGCTGGTGCCTGGCATATATCTTGTTTCGGTGGGATATATGTACTGGGCCACATACCTTATTATTTGAACCAAACGGGAGCTGGCAGACAAGTGCAAGAAACGGGAGAAGCCATGTACTGGGAATCATCAGATTCCGAGCCGCGGATAAGTGGTTACAGGCGGACCTGAATCGCTGAGAGAACATACTCCACGCGCGAAATCGCGGACCGCTACCACAAGTTTCGATGCACAACGCGTAGCTCATTGCAGTAGCATTGGCGATGCTAACCGGGTTACCGTGATTGTCCATACCGCCCTTTGTCTGTCCGCCTGCCGAACGCAAGTCATTGAATTTTGCGAGGCAGTCAGCCGCAACAGAGGAAGAAAGTAGGCAAATTAATCCCCAGAGTATCTTCGTATGCCGAGATTCTGTTAGAAGGCTTGCTGTTCGACGTCAGGGCAGTACTGGATGATTTTTTTGTTTCCACTTACGCATGGCTGCACGCAGAGCTGGGGCGAACGCGGCTTGCAGATACGGCTCAGTTATAAGCCAAAGCAAGAGTCAAAGTCAATGGCGTGCTCTAGCGTGCTCGCCTTGACGTTGACGGTGGCGCTGTGACTGACAGGCAACCGTCATAAAAAGGTTGATTACCTCTTGTATTACCAGGGGCAGCCACTGACGTTGGCGGTGCGGAGGGACAATGGGCAGTGAGGCGACTCGCAAGGAACCCAATCCCTCGCTTACGCCTGGGACTCGTGTTGCGTGGTATTTTGTAGGTTCAAACTTCGGTGGCGGACAACAGCTATGAGTTATTCTTAAAGTGATTGTGCAAAGCTGTTGAAAGCAGTGCGCCGGTGTAAAGTCGGACATTGTGGCAGAAAATAACATCTCGCGTCACGAGCGAGCGCACGGACCATAATCGTGCGACCTCACCACGTGATCATCGGTCCAAAGCAAAAGGCAGTTTAACTTTGAACCCTTCAACTTCTCGTCGACGGATATCGGGAGGAGAAAGTGAAACGAGAAACCTGGAGAGATGGTTCCGGATGCTGGATTTTTTATCACCAGCGGTTTGTATACTGTAGCATTTTGTTCAATTCTAATCAGCTGTGATGCGTGACCCAAAAACTCGAACTTCGATATTCGTATATCGGCCGAGCAGACCGTGACACGAGAAAAAATTCGTATATTCGGCAAGTCCCGTTGGGTCGGAAAACTTCCCAGCATGAGGAAACGGGTAATGGGAAGAAGAATTCAAGGTATTTTGAACTGATTTAGTTCAAACTCAACTTTTTTGAAGATTTTTGAAGCAAAACATGCAGCAGAGGCGAAATTGAATATTTGGGTCATTTTTCACCAACTTTGTGACTTGTTTCGTATGTTCGAAGATCCCCTCGGTGACCCGTGACATGTACGAAAATTTTCGTATATTTTACCTGCTGTGACGCGTGACATACGAATTGATTGAAATGCTACAGTATTGCAACAATTATCAACATTACTGCCGTTGAAAGTTTCCCTAATTCGCTCCTTTTTGCGCTCCTGGTTGGTTTCCTGTTTGCTTCCAGGAAATCAAGTAGGAAATGCAAAAGGAACCAAGTAGGGGCAACTTTTCAAACAGGAGCACATGTACTTCCTGCTTGCAAAAATGCTCCTACTAGTACTTGCGCGCCTACTTGCGTTCCCTAGTTGTTCTCCGTATCCGGGACCGTGATTTCCTTTCATCTCCTATCTTTGGTAGATTCGTTCCATGCTTAGCTGGGTGTTTCTCTGGGATAATTTCTCAGCTATGGTCATTCACCTCAGTCAAGCTTGATTGTGTTAGACTCACCTCACATGCATCACGAGCCCGAATTGAGTGGCCGGCTGTGCCGGATATTTCGAAGTTCGGCTGGTAAAATCTGCCTGTTTTAATGCACAGTGTAGTAAGTGAGTTATAGCACAGACGGTATGTCTGTCGACCGTCGCACCTTAGCAGCAGGGAGAGCGTGTCAAACTCAGGCCGTAAATTGCGGTTGACGAGCTGTAGTAGCCGACAGCACTTGCCGGAGAGTTGCCGTTGACCTGCAACAAATAGGAAGACTCTCCTACTTGTTTCCTGATTGCAAAATCACAGACAAAGTTGTTCCTTTTTGGCTCCTACTTGATCTCCTACGTGGTCCCTTTTTGACCATTTTTGCGGTAAAATGGTCAAAAAGGGACCGAGCAGGAGATCAAACAGGAACCAAGTAGGGCCAACTTCGAACACCACTATTGAATATTGGGTTTTAGGATTTTTGGTTGTGGTTCAGATTCAGTAAAAACAAAATACTATTCCGCGTGCGCAAGATTTATAAGCGCAGAAATCATGTCCCCGCCTCTTGTCCTCCGCTTTGGCAGTGTTGGCACAAGGACTCAAATTCGCCAGACTGTCGCCGTCGATCTCGATCTCGGCGCCGATTGTGTGCGAACCCGAATCGCCGGCGTAGATACTCCAGAGCAAGTACGAAGCGCCAACCGCCCAGGCCCGTGGACTGCGCGGGGCGCGGGATGTCCGTTTCCTGCACGCTCGTGTGGTTCACATTGTCTTTCACCTCCTGCCTTTCATGGACTCCGGTTCACGTACCACAAGTTCAACCGGGTCAGCCAAAGTAAGACACTACGACGTGGGAAACACATACTGAACCCTAGACCCCGCGCTGCTCCACCAGCCCGTCGATGCTGCACCGCATGCTGGTGATGCCCGCCGCGGGGTTTATTTAAAACCAGGGGAATCATCAAGGTGTCATGATAGAGAGTCCCCGCCCGTCAGCCATCCGCAGTACTACTTTGCATTCGGTTTCAGCGGCTCGCCGTGGAACGCCGATAGACGCCCAGACTGAATAATTGTGACCGGCATAAGAGCGCCCGACCCTGGCGCCCAGAACGCCGATGTATGTGGTTACGGCACCCATTCTCAAAAGCGTCCTCATTCGTTCTCCCCACACTGGGCCACAGTGTTCTCAGTCCTCCGAACCACGGGACTGACGGCGCAGCAATCCTCGTTCGACCCGCAAACGGGGATTCCACTTTGGGACCAGTCACCCCGAATACCCAGAGCCGCTGTTCGGCATCTGTGTCCCTACACCACTACTACTTCTGCGCACCCACTGCCCATAGCCAGTAGCCCTCACTAGCATGCACGCCTCGGACGCCTTCACCGACGCGTGGCGCCCAGGGCCTTACGGCACAAACTTCTACACCCGCACCTTCAGCGCATCCGCCCCGCGTGCCGTGCTCGTCTTCGTGCACGGCGCCGCAGAGCACTGCGGGCGCTACACCGAATTCCATAGGCTCCTCGCGGCGGAGCACGACGTCTCCGTTTTCGCGTTCGACCAGCGCGGATTCGGGCAGACGGCGCTGCACCCGACGCACCGGAGCGCGACTTCTGCGTATGGGAAGACGGACTGGAGTATGCAACTGGACGACGTGGAGTGGGCGCTGAGGCGCGCTAGGGACGAGTTCCCTGATTTGCCGATGTTTCTCATGGGGGCGTCTATGGTGCGTGCGCAGTGGTTTTAGCTTTTTTGTTGACTGGACACGGATTTGGTGTTTAGGGCGGGGGGATCGTCCTCGGACTGCTGTGTGACATCGAGCGCGCGAAGAACCCAGATGTGTCTGCACTCGCGGGAATCATTGCCAGTGCTCCATGTATAACACTCACGGCGCCCCCATCGCGCGCTGTCCTTTGGCTCAGCTCCATCATCGCGCGAATAACGCCCCACACGCTATACCCACTCAGACTTAAGCCGGAAGTGAGTAGGTTGAGCAAAAAAAAAACACATCGTTCGTGCCTTGGTCTTGGGCTGAGACGTTGCCTAGGACCTCTCTCGCAATGTAGAAACAAACGCTGCATACGTAGCAGACCCGTTCGTCATGGCGCCCGGCAGCTTTCGAAGTCTGCTGGATATGCTCACTGCTGTACGCCTAACCTGGGCTATATCATCTGGATTGACACTGATATGGAAGCAAGGGCGAGAGAATTCTCAACGAGAGTTATGTCCGTTGGCCAAGAGAAATGCCGGTGGGTGATTGAGTGCCAGATCTATGTCCATCGCAATAATCTGCACCCCACAGGTGCTGCTCCTCCACGGCGAAGCTGATCCTGTAAGCTTTGCCTTGAGGATTCCCTATTCATTTCGATAAAACTCGAACGATGTGCGCCCTCCCAGGTAAACTCCCTGAAAAGCACTACTATGCTGTGTGACAAAATCGCGGCCGACGACAAAAAGCTGATAACTTACCCTGTGAGCGTTCCACATTCCTTTGCTGCTTCAAAAGGGATGTCGGAAAATTCTAACGTCTCTACCCGTGACAGGGTGCTTACCACGAGCTGCACAACGAGCCGGACGGCGTGAAGGAGAAGTATCTGCTGGATGTTGTGGATTTCATACGCGCGCATGTGAATTCCGAGTCGGCGGCGCAGGAGGACAGAGATTCATAATTATATCTTACATACTGGTAATTGATGATCCATCACAAAGGGAATGTTTTAACAGCTGCGTAGAATGATTGTCATGAGAAATCCACGGCGAAGTTGAAACAGGATGACGCACCAAAATCTCTATTCCAGCCGTCGATGAACGGCCCGAGCTGGATAGCATACTGCTTCAAGTTAGCTTCCGCGCGAGATTCGCACATCTTGCAGGCCTTGATCACGACTCTATCTTCAGGGCAAATCTGGGGTGCTTCGACTTGAAGCGTGCTCGCGGTAGGACGAAGGCGAACGCGCTGAGCGACACGCGCTATGTGGCGCCGAAACCACTCCGCAGGTGACAGCCACTGCTCGACTGTGTCGTACTTCGCCCGGCATTCCTCGGCATGATGGTACTTCTCCTGCCACCAAGTGAAGGCTTCGTGGGATGCCGTGTAATCGGAAGTGGCGAAGACAGGATTCGCATGGGGGCCAATCTCGTCCCGATTCACCGAACTCATCGTCATGTGAACAATCTCCTGCGCCACTCTGCCGCACGATGATGGAACTCGTACAGTTTCTGCGCGGTCTCCCATGTGATTTGCGCCATCTCGGGGAATGCGAGGGCTTCGGGGCACATCGGCTGCTCCAGCGTGGAGAGCGCCGCCTGCCGCGCGAGTTCGGGTATATTTCGCAGCACCGCGATCGCAAATAAGCGGTGGGGTTGGCCGTCCAGTAGCACGGGATCCATCAGCATCTCGGTAATTACTGCCTGTGCTTGGACAAACTGGTACTTATGGGCCGCCTCGTGAACAGCAGAAATGCTGTCCAGGTCCGCAGGGCTGAGAGAGTAGTGTTGGCGCGATCGCGCGGGGTAGGCGATGCAGAGAAGCCTATACAGCACGTCTTTCGTCTCTGGTATGGGCAAGACAGTCTTTCCGTCGCGTTCCGTCTCTGTTGGGGCGTTATTGCCAATGGGGAACTTGAACATGTTGGCAAAAAAGACGGAGACGAACGCAAGGATCTGCTTGTGTACATGGAAATCGACGTTGTCTGAAGAGCGGAGGATGAAATCAGAAGGAGGATTGGTATCTTCCGGGTCAGGGGCGCCAGAAAACGGCGTTGGAGCGTCTTGAACTGGAGAAGGCTCGACAGACATGGTGGTTGCGGACAGAAGAAGCGTGTGTTTGATGGCCGTCGGCGAACTGACGTGAGCCTTTCCAGAAAAGGGATGTGGCGGTGCTGCCCTACTGATCCAATTGGTGAATCATTAGACTTACGGAAAAGCTCTCCACTCAACAAGCAGATGGAGCATGAAGAGCCCAGAACGACCCGGGAAATTGTGGCGTCAGGGGTAATTTTTGCCAGATCCACCACAGGTGCGGGGCAAGAATCTCCCAGGACAAGGTGTCTCACGGCTCTCACCCTCAGTCTGCCGTGTACCTGCTCAAACATGGCACTCTGAATTTCCCTTAATTACGTTTGCACCGCCGCTTTTGCATGGACTTGTGTGCCAGTCCGAGACATTTAGGCGTTCGGGCCTGACGTATCAAGCGAAATGAAATCCGTTCGCCGTTGGTGTACCCTTCCCCGATTAGCGAGACAGCGTGTGGGGTGTTGAGCTTCCTCGGAGATACGAATGCCTGCTCACGCAGGCTTACGCATGGCCTCCGGGCCACACCCTCGCACGCAGAAGTTTAAACGATCTCTCATATCGTAAGTTTGTACCAAGAGTTCTTCCGTGGGCGCAGAACCCTCTTGCTAAAAATGCAATCGCAATCAAATCGCAATTCTACCCATGAGATTTCCTTTGAAATTTCTGAGCTGGCTTATTTCGAGTTCCAGTGCAACCCCTCCGTGTAAACGGAAGTTTCAGAAGCCCGGCGGCAATCATATTGCGATCATCAATCGCAACAAAAACATATCGCCGCGGTAATCAAATCGCAACTCGGGCCGATACTCCTAACTGACTCCTTTTCCTTTTTCTCTCATCTTCCCTTCATGCTTTCATGCCCGCCTCGATGTTCCACCAACTCTTTTACTGCTGCTTGTGCCCCAGAGATGAGGATGATCCCACCGTGAGTGCCCAACTCATTCCCCGACGCGGTATCGGTATTTGACGGGCACCGACGGGCAGGTCATACCCACTGAGACCACGCATCTTATCTCACCGACTGCTGGGCTCTCCTCGTACGCAGCCGTTCAATATCGCCTCTGTCCGCAGATCCCTGACTTTTGCTCTCGTTTTCAGTCCCGGTCTCCCTGAAGCGACAGCTGTAGACCACCAAAAACTCCACGATAGAATGGGCAGCATAGTCCGCTCTAAGGAGGGGTGCGTCGCTGCAGTTATTCAATTCATAATCAAAGCCCATTCCCTTTGCAGGAAAATGGTCAATGTGAGCGCCCGCACGCCATTTACGCTGCAGAGTGCAGGAGGTAGCACGAGCGCGCCGCCCTTCTCATCATCTCCGCCTACACCAACCCCTCAGGCACCGGGTGATACGGTGGGCCGCCGCCCGCCGGTACTCACCATGACCCCCGCGCGCGCGCGCCTGCACGCCGACAGCCGCTACTCCTCCCCCACTGGCTCGCGCTCCTCATCGCGTCGCCGCACCGGCACCGACCCCACCGAGCGCGATCGATACACCTCGTATTTTCCATACTCCGAGCGCGGGAAGCAGGCGACACCCAGCGAGTGGTTTGGCGATACGGAGTCCGAGTCGTCTCATTCCCATGCGGGCGACGCCGGCCCGGAGGAGGTGCGTCTTTCCCTTCAGGCACGGGTCGGTGATGCGTTGCAATTTTCTGACTATTGATTTTCCATGTAGCTCAAATCGCCTGCGAGGATAGGGAGCCCGGTGCCAATTCGGAGCAAGGACGAGGACGACGGGCATGCAAATACGATGTCGATTGCGTTCTCGTGGGGGATACATGAGAACTCCACCACTTGCTCCATCTATTGTCTCCCGGCTTACAAACTATCACAACCCACCGTCGACGCATCCTCGGCTCATCTGACTTGCTGTTTTGCCATTTGTATCCACACGAAATTACTTATTGGTGTTGTTCCCATAGATTTACTATAGACATTTGCTTCTGATTGCATAGCTCAACGTCAGGAGCTGGTTTAAAAGAGCGCCCACACACACCCTCTTCCCGGTCGACTCACGGTTGCCTTAGAAACTGGTACAATCCAAGGGATATGTAGGCTCGTCCAACGCAAGCTAGCGCCACTAGCAAAGATGTACCATGCCGATTGATCTAGAGGCTCGTCGCGTTGATTTCTACAGGGATGCGGTGGTAAAACTGATGTTTGAGCGTCAAATGTCCGAGATTCTGGTCGTGCATCCTACATAAAAATCCTTCACGAATTTATCGTCCAGGTAACAAAATGCAACCCCTGTCTCGGAAGGCTTCGTGAGCAAATATATTTTATGACTCCGTGACACACACCGGTGTCCAATTCCGCAGTTCCGTTGTCGTACGTGTATGTTTTGCCGTCCAGTGTCTTGCTTGTACTAGCAACAACCCAGCGATCGTTGCCGAGGACCGGGAGGTGGATGTACCGAGGGCTAAATCTGTCGCTTGCCAAATTACTGAAATTTGGCCTCCTTCCGAATCTTATGTGGCTGTCGGTCGTCATTATCACACGCGCCGCGAAAACATCAGTCCCGAACCCCCGGGTCGCACTCAACAAAATAGTGAGCTCCAGGCTCTCCTTCAATTCAATTGTTTCGACGTGTTTCCTAGTATCGAATCAACAAAACTCACTAAGAGAGGCCGAATTTGCTGAAGGAACGTCTGATTTTCGAATTAATGGTAAGACGCATTGATTGAATTTGCGGCTTGCAGCCGAACGAGTCAATTTGTTGTCCAGAACGCTTTCGAGAGATAGGGAGGGTTAGCACATTTCATCTGACCTCAGCACATCAGAAATCCAACCTTCTTCGACCCAGACCAGGAATTCCGGAAGTAGGCGCACGTCGGTATGAGGGCGAGACTTGAGAGGCCACTCCAAAGGTCAGATGCAGCCATGCCTTGTCAGGCTCCTGTACCGGAAGAGGACTCCAGTAAGGGCGCAGGTATACAAAGTCCGTGAATAATTGGTACTCTGAGATGGTGATTCTTTGAGTTGGCACATATTCAAGAACTCTGGAAAAAGCCTTGCCTGTGAAAGAGACGTCCGCGTATTTTGCTGTATACACCCGCTCGCTCGCTTTATGATCCCTGTCCGCACTCTGCGGGAACAAAAACAGAGCAGGAGACCTAGGCCATTCGTAGGGACGAGGGGCGTGCCCTTACACTCCGTCCCGTACACCCATCTATCACGGTTATAGGAAGAAGTATCAGCAAAAGACGAAAAATTACAAGTCATTAGAACCTATGTGCACATGGACAAGAGTGAGACCAGTATTGGGAAGGCGATTAGGCGGCTCGTACGTACTGAGGTCAAATTCCACATTCAAGTAGCGTCTGTCTTCGTGCGGGGTCAATGAGAATCGCAGCTTATATGAACTTCTTTTTTTTGATTCGGAAGGAACTCTCTTACCAAGGTCCCAACTACCTGACAGTCTGTGTATATTTATTAGCCCCGGAATCACGATGGCAAACGGATTGGTACATGGGTCAAGGGATTCTGTTGGTACTGTGGTCGTACGCTCTCATATTTCGCGGCTGGCCGGGACCGAGATGGGTGTGAACAGGGATGAAGTTGGCTATGGGGCGATATGGACAACCTCCACCGGGTCGTGGGATGACTGGCAGCGCAATGCGTCCTGGGACAGACGCCGACGACACAGTGGGTACTGCTATCTCTCGCCGCGTGAGATAGCGGATGCGCGCTCCAGTAGTCTGTAGTATGTGAGTCCCCATGCATGTCAAACTTCCCCGTGTACTCACATCGTTTAGTTCGGCGAAGGCGTCGAGAGGGGCGATTTTCAGCTCGATCATGTAGTCAGACGTCGAACTAGTGAAGGTAGGCATGAATACAGAGAAGACGTCCAACCAAGTTGTTGCCAGTCCTAGTGAAGAACGCTGGCCATGGTCATTGGGGGGTCAGCCATTCGACGAGGAAAATCGAAAGCTAACCGGACGTTGTCTGCGATGAGTAGGATATGGGACAAGAATGCTTCCGGTATGATCTATATGAATCTATAGATTCCTTGTTCAAGGTGATTTCTGGAACAGGCAGTGCGAATGAAAGCGATGGATTGCGGAAGGATCCTTCCAGGCTTGTATCTTTCATTTCCGCCCAGTGACAGTCTTAGTGACGCCGAATCAGGCCCAAAGCCTGAGGCACATGAAGGGCGCCTGGATGTAAACAGTTTTGGTGTTTGAGCGGGCAGAGAGCGTAGGACTCGGAGACGACAGACTTGATTGATCGGTTCGGCATTTGCCGATTGATCATGCCGTACACATGCACACGTACAAGGTACGGTCCGTACAACACGTGTCTTGGTTGTGCGAGATGGCGGCTGCCCTCCGCTTCGTCCAGGGACTCCTTGGGAGGATCCGAACCACCTTTAGACTCCGGGAGGGTCCCAACTGCTTCGTCCCTTACCTCGCTCACGCTGGTCACTCTCCCCACGGAGTCAGTCGGAGGCACGGATATTCTTGTCGGGATGGAGACCCGAACCCCTATTGGCATATTAGATACCCGTTTCGAACCCTCGCACACCTCAGTCGTTTACCACTATCCGTGACCGACTGAGGTACGTGCTTTCTTATATAGTTCTCTGCTACTTTATGTATTCACGGACTCATTACCTGTAGAACTTATCTAGAGTTCTACAACTCTCCACGTAATTCTCCAACTACTATATGATACCTTGGCCCCGAGCAAGAACGCCAAAGGTATGATCATGAGATCTGCAAGGGAGAATACCTCATCGCTCTCTCCGAGACTTGCCGTTATATGCGTGCTCAAACGCTGCCGTGGATTTTCCGTGAGGTGTATAATTGGAGTCGCCCGGGCGGCGGCATCTGGCCTGACACTCTCTGGCCTCTATATCAACCGAGGTACGAGGAAGTACTGATAGAGAGCGTCTGTCAAGAGAGACTAGATCGCACCGGAACGTTGACAACTTGACGGTTGAGATCGACAGCGTGGCAGCAGCGTACGTTACTTACAATGCGACGCTGTCTCTTCTACCAGCGCGGATAAGCCGGAGACTTCTACTTCTACTCACTCACTTCTACTTCTACAACTTCTGTATATACTCCGATGCAAGTTCAAGACCAGTCGTTCCGCCCCAGCATCGAGCGCTTAACTTAAATTTCTCTCTGTTGCATGGCAACCTAACCGCAATCTGTCCACCCGATGTCTGATCTTGGGATGCCACACTGGTTGTCCCGCTTCCATATCCTATTATCCTCCGTCGCCGGCGATTTTCTTCCCGTTCACGCCCCTCACATTCGCCAGAGGTATGCCTTGGGTTTCGCCATGGATGTGCGTGGATTCCCCCTGCACTCACATTCCTCTAACGTACCCGCTAGAATCATGGCGATGTGGGTAGCGGGCGCTGTGGGCCTGAGCGTCAATTTGACCTCCTCGCACACCATTCCTGCAGGAGGCACAGTTACAGTCGTTTGGGCGCCAGACGATGTCACAGTCAATCCCAGCCAATTCAGTCTGTATGTCTCCCGCGAGGGAGGAACGGACGAGACAGTCGCGACACAGGTAGTCGATGCCTCCACTTCCGGAACGGCGACGATGGTGGTGCCGCCTGCGACTTCACCCGGGTTAGTGTTCGCGGTGCTCTTGAGTTTGCGATGCTAAACCACCGCAGCGTCTTTCAAGTGCTCGGATACACCGGCACAAATGGGTGTGTGAACTTTGCGGGTCCTGTGTTTACGCCCGCTGACACGCACCAGTCCCACCGTAGGAACCGGCCCGGCGTTGTGGGGCGATGAAATCATAGTGGTGGCAGCAGTGAGGTATTTCTACCGATTCAAACACGGCGCCCACACACCTCATAAATTAAAGTGGTAGCTCAGTCAGTGGTTCGCAGTCCCAAAGCTCGACCGGCACGACCTCGAGTAGTAGTTCAGCCAGTGGTTCGCAGTCACAAAGCTCGACCGGCACGACCTCGAGCCCCGCCTCGCAGTCATCGAACACCTCTCCCCAGTCATCGAACACCGCTTCTCAGACATCGAACACCGCTTCGCAAACATCGACCGGCGCGTCTACGTGTGTTCCTTGCCGCCCCTGTTTCGCACAGTATCTCAATATCACCTAGCTCGTCTACGGCCTCGGTATCACAATCGTTGGTCCCTTTCTGTTCGTTCCGGGCTCTCATGTTGATTTCCTACTTCCAGCTCTCCTAGCGCCAGCTCAACTGCGAGGTATTTACATGGCTGAATACGCACGATCGCCGTCCTGATCGCACTCTTTCAGCGGAGTCGGCGGAGGCGGAGGAACCGACAACTCACGCATCCCGGGTCAGACGACATCAAAACATGGGATCGCCACAGGAGCCATAGTTGGAATCGTCCTCGCGCTCATTTTCGCCCTTCTCGGGATCGGACTATTCGTCTTCTACCTGAGACGAAAACGCCAAAGAGCCCGTCACCGATTCTCCGGCACCGGTACGAATTACCCTCTTGACCCCTCCGTTCCAGTCCCGATCGTTACGCCATTCACATCCTCTCCGCCAATGACAACCACAACAACAATGATGACGCAGACACCCGTCATCCGCGAAAAAGACACCATCCTCGGTTCATTCCTGTCATCCACCGCAAGCCGTACCGAATTCGCTTCCGGAAGTTCCTCAAGCTCACGTACCGCTTCCGACCACGAGCACCAAGAAGCGCTGGCGAGGGCCGCGAGGCTGGAACACGAGGTTCAGATACTCCGGGCGCAGCAGCAGCAGAACTGGATCGCTTTCGATGATGCGCCGCCGCCCGAATACGAAACACTGTGATACTGTATTGTGCAGAGCTAATTACTATTTCAAGTTGATGCCCGCGCGAGGAGACTGTTTTCGATTTCGATAAGCAAGCACTTTCAGACAGCACTGTTCGTGCGTTATATATATGTGCGTCGTTCACCGTCGAGTCAAGGTTCTCAACTTCATGTGGACGAAGCAACCGGAATTCTTGCGTCTATTTTTTCGCGCCTCTAGGAGACACGCCGCATTAGGACTGGTTTGGCTCTGTCCATCCGATTCTCGAATCTCGTTAGAAGGCAGCCCAGGGCACCCTAGGGACGTCAAACGACGTGGGACTCGACTAACCAACCTCATGTTTGACTCAATTCAATCACTTTTTGCTGCGCTGAAACACATCGCGGTGACGATTTTGTACTGTTCATCCAGCGGTGGACCGGAGCCACTGTTGAGTTTTTCCCTTGCTCAGGTATCCTCTGTTTGGGCAATCATGGCCGATAGATGTTCTTGTTTGAATGAATTCCAGCGAAAAATATCCAGCGGTATCACCTGCGACATGAGTCTTTCACCTTCCGGCTCGGGCTCTTAACTCGCCATTCAGCTCGTCAATATCAACAGCATCTCGTCTTCGAATTATTCCCGGATCTCTCGCTTTGCAAGCCGCATCATAAAAATACCGCTCGTTCATGCATCACTCATCTGTCGATCTTCGTTGCACCGACGAAGTGGAATACAGCTTGAATGCACTACCGGTAGTATCACATCTCTTCATCAACTCTCCCGCTGTTCTACCCAGCCAATAAAAAGTTATTCAACATTCGCCGAATGATTTGGAAGCAGCGAGTAAGCAAGCGGAATGAAGTTTTGATTTATATCTGAACGAACGGTGCTGCCATGGCTCCAACAGGTGGTTTTCGTTGTCTAGACACACTCCATTCCAATCTTCAAAGATTATTTCGCACATTGCTCGTCGAATTTAGGGTTTTCGTCCATACAATCAATTGCAACTCTTATTTCCCCATACCTTATGCCCCAGATCGTATGATGTTCGCTGGTTCATTACAGCAGTAGTTACTCCAAGAATGTCGAGCTTGCAACGGCTTGCAACATGGCAACAGCTTGAACAGCTCGCACAGCTGTACACAGCCACTCCAAATCCAACACCAACACCAGATGACAAGTAGGAAAGATGTGGATAATTAAGAGGGAGAGATGTGACGAAGAGTTGGTAGCGGCGGATGTGGGTGGAGAGGGAAGAAAGAGCATTGTGGGCGACCAACTTGACAGCTGTTTGGTTTGATGCGCACGGACCCAAAGTCACGAGCTTACTTTCCATTCTTTTGCAGTTTGTTCTTGCCCTATTCACTTCGTTCTCAAAGTTATAAATCATACATGAGCTTGTTCAAAATTTCTCTGGCATGGATGCCGGGTCATTTATGGGATTTTTCCAGGCACAAATCTGACTCATGAGTCAGATTCATACGAGATTCAATTTAGAAGCAAGTTCAAGCAACGACTGAACTAGAACCCGGCGCAATTTATAGTTGAGTGAACTGGAACAATTGTGGTAAGATTTTATTATGACTTTCACGTGGCTCACAGATGGAGGAGGAACTGGAGAAGGTTATAAGAACATTACTCGCGGTATTTATTCAATGTTTTAGTAATGTTTTTATAACGTTCACTGCGTTCCGGCCCCTAATAGACAGAGGGTCTGGCCACTGGGGTGGACAGAGGAGTAGACAAGCCAATCTGGCTACGTATGTCTACACCTCGTAGACTTACTAGGTGTACGTTTGTCCTGTCCGTCTACCTGAGTCCACCAACGTAGACAGATGGTAGACTGAGGTAGCCAGAGGTGGACCGAGGCAGACTCACGTAGACCAACTGCTTTTCTTTGCATTCACAATGGTGCGTCTCTGCGGATTAGCACGAGCAGGATGTGTCTACGGGCATAGACAGATGTAGACAGACGTAGACATAGGTAGCCGGTGTGGAAGAGAAGGCTTGTCCTGAGGTGGACAAAGGGAGTGTCCGGTCGTGCAGGTGACAACGCCGAGTCGTACAGCAAGAAATGTAATAACTGCTGGAGAATAATCAAACTAGCGGTAGACTGTAATGGGGAGTGAATAAAATAGGAAACTTATCTCAAACAGACTCTAATGTGGGTGGATTCGGTCGAAGATGCGCAGAAAAGTCTTGTATACGTGGCGGTACGAGACAAAGGAGAGATGATCCGTGATCCATAAACAAACAAATATCAAAATGATGTAAGTACGAGAGCCCGTGGGTGGAAAGCCACAGCTAAAGTCGACCCAACTCCAGCAGTCCGGGAACAACGCAAAGATGAGATAGGGAGACTCGCTGCCCCGCAACAGCGTCGAGGATGTGTGCCCAGTCCACCTCGAAGTCAATCCCCGGCGTAGTCCGAGATGCCCGAAGTGGTTCAACCAGTCGCGTTGGCAGTACGTAGATAATAAAAATGAAACGTCTGCGTAGAATCAAAGTAGGTAAGTGCAAGAATGTGTAGGGAAGTACTGATAGAGAGCGTCTGTCAAGAGAGACTATCTCTGGCCTCTCTTCATGTAAGCGCAGTCATTCTCGACATGAAATTACGATTTCGTATCTCATAGGTCCGTCCATATACGAGCAGTCAGTGAGGCACCCAACGCACATCGCACTGTCGCCGGAACTGTGCGGCGTGTTCTCTGGGATGCGCTCGCTGACCATAGTTGCCGTCCGCTTGGAGGCTACTGTTCCCACCGAACTTTTGCGTGCACTGTCCGTGACTCCATGCTTGACGTTCCTCGAGATCCACCAAGCGCGATTTGACGAGACCGCATCATCTTCGCCCCTGTAATTTGCCAAGCTCGAGAGCCTTATCGTGTGCATCTCTGGATTCCGAGACGTGGTTCGCAGCGACATTATTGACTGCAGAAAGGAAGTGGTCATCGTGGAACTGCTGAAAAATCTCAGCCATAGACTCACCACGCTGCAGATTTCGGGGGACCTGCTCTCTTCTCCTTGAATTTGTCGCATCTGCAGAACTTCATCGTCACGGAACACACTCCGACGCCATACATCGCGGTCCCCGAACTCGTGTCAAAGATGCCCACACTGCGCGACTTGTCCGTACTGTATTCCGCAGATTTGAGCCAGGACCCCGAAGCGGGCGAAATTTACCCGCCATCAGGCTGGGCGCTCCAGGGGGAGGGCTGCTCACGCAGTGCTCCACACTCCTCACCGGCATTGCCCTCTCGGATCTGGAGCCTGCGGACCCAATATTTGCGCAACTTCCACGGTCTCTGGAATCACTGCATCTGCTTGCCATGCAGGACGGCTACATACAAGGACCTAGAGGCGTCATTCACAAAGACTACCGTTCGGATAGTTCTTGAGCGCATATCTCACCTCCAAGAACTGACCGCGCTCTCGTTGACACTCGACGACTTCGTGCAGTGACAGCAGGCATAATCCACCGCACCATGCCCGTGTTCCCGCGGCTGCGTTTCCTGCAGCAACCTACTCGCACGGCGACGAGTTGTGCCTCGATGTCCGCGATGTACGTGCGCACAACCCATTTTCCCTCTTTTTAAAGAGTTTATGATCCAGGATTCCATCTTGCACGCCCTGCAGCGCTTCCCTTACCTCACACACCTGCTGATTTCACTTGATTTCTTTGAGCGCAAGATCGACGCGCAGGACGGACCGCAGAGGTTTGCCGCGCAGTGACTGCTCCATGGCCCCGGCCTCTGTACCGTTGCGTTTCGTGGGGACGGTCGTGGTATGACTACGGCTTCGAGAACATTATCTGGCGCGTGTGGGACCGCAGTGTTTCTGTTCCCGCGGGCACCGACCGCGTTCGAGCCGGAGCCCGCGGAAAACGTGGTGTGCGGAGTGGTGATTCCGCCATGGGAGCAATGATTTACATATATATGAGGCGCGATCTCACAAAAGGTGAGATCAGATCCCTTAGTTGCACCTATTTTTCACAATTTCAGCGACTGGGCTCGGAGAAGGGACGATAGTTCTGGTGGTCTGACGCCTCCGCAGACGAAGTTTCTCTCGACCGGACAGCCACGTCCGCAGTTCTCCGGAGAAAGCAAATGTGCCACTGCTTCTTGCCCCGCAAGCAGAACATTGGAGAGCGTGCCGCCCACGATCTTCTCCCCCGCGATCTCATTCTCCTCTTCAACGTCGTCGGTGTCTGAAACGGCCACTGCTTCTGCCAATGTAAGTAGTAGCTTACGGAGCAATTCATTAATTTGTCCGATATTGGGTAGCGTTGCTAAAGCCATGGTGTTCTAACCGCTGTGTTCCTCCAGAGAAAGCGCCGGTGCGACGGCTTTGCTGCGCACCAAGCCTTTTTCCTTTCCTTCTTTCAGATAATGCTATTCTCCGTCTTATTTGTGTTTGAGACGCTACCGAAAGCTATGGACCCTGGTCATTCAAGTTCCGATTCGGGGCATTAGGATGGTCTGAAAGTGAATTTTATCTGATCCAGGATACAAGTCAAACATGTTAGTATATTTCTCTTCGGCGATGCGACAAGCGGCAGCCGGGCGGCTTACCAGTCCAGAACAAGGTCTTTGTCACCATGATGAATTTGACCCTGCCCTGTGGCTACATGTTTGGGTTACGCCATAAAATGAATATATAGGTGATGGAAAGAAAAGAAGAAATTGGAAATTTCTCGCCGGAATAAGGTGTTGCCGGCGGTGACGGGATTTGAGTCCTGAGTAGAACGGAAATTTCCGAGTCTCATCAAGGGGCCAGTTGAGTATTATGGCCTTGTCTGGGTCGATATCGACAGATACCTAGAAAGACACCAGCTAATTATAAACGGCTGCAGCTTGGCCTCACCATTTACAGAACTCGGAAACAGGAGACAACACCCTAGGCCACCATGTGCGGCTCGGGCAAATTGCTCTGTACGGTGACGAAGGGAGGCATTTCGTATCGGTGGTTGGTTGGTGGCGCGAGCTGTCGTTATTCGGGTCGCTTTCTACCCGGGGCAGATCTGTCTCCTTCGCCGTGCATCCTGTCGTGCCACCTGCCACTCGACGCACTGGAACATTCATCTGCTCCTCGGAATGTCGAAGTACCTATTTTTACGGCCTTCATGCCGAGTGCAGAGCCTGGTCGGAGCAGTTTGGGAAGCATTCGTCCTGTCTGGGCCATATTTGAATGCGCATACAGCCATAAGGGATGAATTTTGATGAGGAGAACTGGAAGCCGGTTCATCGGAGTCTCGGGCCGCTGCGCATTGAGAATCAAGAAGCTGTCAAGCTTCGAAAGGATCAAAGCGATAAGCCAGACCTTGAAAAGCTTCACGTCCTCAGCCAGGCGTAATAGTCAGAAACAGGGGTGATTTTCAATCACCGCACGTCGAAGAGTTCGGGCGGAGACTGGCGTGTCAAATGAATGGAATATACTAGGCTTCGATGGGTCCAATATCATCGGGATTTGGCGCGCGGTGAAATTTTGGAGCCGAGAGCAGCGGGGACAGTCGGATGGTTCCCATGAATGACAGGTGTCTCTGTGGTAGTAGGAAAGTGCAGAAAGTCAAGAAGACCCAGGCGAAATCAAAAGCCCGGTCCTCCGGATCTGACATGAGAAATGTCACAGGGAGGGCACCGGGGCGGCCGGAAAGGCCACGCTATTCAATCGTCGTTTTATAAAGAGGCCTGTAATTCCTCACCGTACTGCAGACCCAGCACCTCATGTCCGCTGAACAGAAACTCCTCTCTGCTGCTGAACTTCAAGCCGTGGCACCGCCCATGGAGAATATCACCACCGATGGCCCCCCGGCCATGTCGAACGAAACCATCGTCTCTGATGAGGCGAAGTTGACGGCCAAAGGCTTGACGGTGTCCACCGGTTCGTCTCTACCATTGGGTTTGTATCGAAATCAAGCTAATCGAACGCATGCCGTCAGCTTATACCTCGTCTGAATGTTCGAGCTACATAAATCTGCCCAGATACGTGCGATTCACCAGTCCTCAGAATGCGTGGCTGGTGGTATGGAACGACTGGAAAGTTTGGTGGGACAGTAGTTATTCCGCAAGCAAAGAACGCTCGAAGTGGGAGGTGATTCCTGCCGGATACAGGGGAGGATACACGTGGTACAAAATCAAGTCCGCCTATAGTGGGAACGTAGGTCTTTTCTTCACCACCTCAAGCATCAACTCGCTAATGCACTCGTCAGTTCCTCTGCCTCATGTCCCTGTACGACGTTGAGGTGGCAGCGTGCAGTCAGACTGCCTTTGTGAGTCCTCTGCTTTACGAGGCGTGATGATTAGGTTCACGAGTAATTACTGGCAGTGGGAAGAAGCTACTTCCTGGGCAGCTGTCCCCATAGACATGAAAGCCGGTACTTTCTACCTGAAGACCCTGACGGACCGGACTTATTACTTGTCCACCGACGGCATTTGGGACGAATACACGGGGGTGACGCTAACGCCCGGTGCATCCAATGTAATCACGGTAACGGACGCGATCCAAGATACAGATATATACGACATCAAGTACGACCTGTCAGCTGCGCAGAAATTCAAGCTCCCTCCGTACGTTGCGCTCAACGTACTCGTAAAGAATGAGAGTGGCTCCGTTGAGACCGAAGTGGTTCAGCATTCAATCAAATACTCGGAGGTCAGTCCCCGGCCTAGGTTGCCCTCATAGAAGACTTGACCTCTCCACAGACTCGTAGCTGGAACAACGTGCTCGGACAAGGCATCGGAACCAAGGCCACTTTCATCTGCGGCGTTCCCGGCTTTGCCCCGGGATCAACGGATATTTCGATAGCCGGCGTCGCCGCGGCGTCGATGGGGGGATCTTCCGCAGTGGAAAAGAGCATCGTCATCGGGCAGAACGTGGAGGTTCCCGCTCAAACTCTGAGCCACTCCACAGTCGCCGCCTCGCAGACCAGAATCAAGGTCCCCTTCACGTTCAAGACCAAGGTGGTTTACGACGGTATGTGGCAGCAGTGGCCTCAAAATCCCGCTGACTGTACTTTCAACAGCATCGGAGAGCGAAATTCTCGAAGGGAAAGGTATTTTCGAGGGTGTGCTTATGCACGACTTCAATTTCGTTCCTGGAAAGACCGAAGATCTTTAGTACATGAAACTCATTAGTTACGATGTATATTTCCTTTGAATCTATGTTCAATTCCACCAGACTTGCAACAATAGGGTTGTTCACAGTCGCCCTTTTTCGCGCCCTTTTTGCTCCCCTTTTTCATGCCAGATAATAGGGCTATTTACAGTAGCCTTTTTGACGTCCTTTTTTGCGCCCTTTTTGCTCCCTTTTTTGTGCCCTTTTTCTTATTTGGCAGATAAATGTAACCAAGCGACCTATAAAATCCAGAAAAAATCACCTGAGTCCTTTTTGAACATCTCAGGTGCTATGTGACCTTTAAGGAACCATAGGAGCACCCAAACTGCAGGAAATGTATAAAGGGAGCCAAAAAGAGACGAAAGAGGGAGCTGAAAACCAGGGCGTTGACAGTAGCCTGTTTTCGGCCCTTTTTCGCTTCTTTTTTTTTCTGATTTCATCCAATATCGCACGTTGGACCCAGATTTTTTTGGATTTACACCCTTTTTGCATGTTGAAATTAAAAAGGCGAAAAAAAACCCGAAGAAAAACGGCGGGAATACAAAAAAGGGAGAAAAAAGGGAGCGAAAAAGGGAGGGAAAAAGGCTAGTGTGAATAACCCTAATCACATTGAGAGGAGGTCCAAGAAAATGCCGCGCAGCATGGAAGAGGACGCGTTTTGCCGAGATGCTATGGAGATCTCATCCCAAACAGGGATCTCGTTTTGTTCACCATATCTTCATAGCTTTGGCTTGTGGCTACTGAACAAAACATTGTTTCCTGGGGAAATCAAACTTGACAGGGCTGCAGAACTTGAATTCAAACCATTCAACCAAAGTTTCGGGGTGTAGGTTTGGAGTGGGTACATTGCCCAGGCTCAGTTCTGCTGTGATATTGGTGAGTGCAAACATGTGCATGCAATGAACCGCGATCTCAGGGATTTAATAAATACTTGATCCGCAGATTTTGGACCATGACTAGGTAGCCGTATGGATTTCAACCCCCGGACATACCCGCTTGAAACGGCCCTACATGGTTTCGAACAGTTTAGATACCGTTTCCGTTTAGTTTCCCAGAATCCCCAAAACAAAAACTAAATGGTTCAAGGGGGGATTGGGTTTCGAAAGAATGCAGAAATGGTTATAATAAGAGCGATGGGGAGAATTGGGATATGAAAGAAAGAAAGAAAGAAAGAAAGAATGATAGGGACGAGAAGTTTTCGACTCGCCCAAGACCACCTTCCATACAGGGAAGGAAGTTCCCACCCCTAGCGGCGGACCGTCCTTTCCGCTCGAGATAAAATTCATGACGCATCGTCGAGGGCATTGTTAGCGCGTTGTTGTTCTGTGGGTACTACTTGACTTCATTTGACTTATCATCAGTTCCATATAGGTCTACAAAATTAAACCTGAGTACTCAGCATAGCAGAGTCCTTTGTTTGAGCTCCCAAGGGTGAACGTAAGCCCTCCTAGAGTCCCAGAAAAGTACTTCCGGGCGAACCTATTAGAACTTTTTTTGTCAGGGCTCTTTTGAAATTTGATTGGTTGGAGCCTACCACAGTCCGCATTCTGCCGACATTGACTGGTGACCATCAGGACAAGGCACATGAGCGGGCGGTCCGGGTCGGGTGTTGGGAGGTGACTAATGTCATCGCGATCACCAAGGGCTGCGGGCGATACTTCCATTGTAGCGGAGTTGCGTCCACCAGCCTTTGCCCACAATCATTTCCACTTTTCCCCCGTCGAAAACACTGTCAATGTCAAACAAAGTTTTTGTGTGCAATTGGTGCCGCGCTGCCAAGTGATCCGATGGTCACCGTATCAGGTTTCTGTCAACTAAAAGAAGATCTTCTGCCATTTGCTCCCGGAATGTGGGAGCACGACGAAGCCCTCACATATAGCCCGCACTGTCGACGACGGTTATCAACCTTCGACGTTTCGTTCCCTGCCAGAAAGTGACACGGACGGACTGGAACTAGCAGTCCAGACATAAAATGTCATACTCATACGATCCGTCACAGTACTACGGCCCCACCAATGAAGACGCAAAGACGATCGAGTACGAGCGGAACTTCGTGCGTCATAACTCTCCATAGTTCACTCCTCATTCTGATTTGCTGCTGTGGAGATGGCAGGCGATGTCGTGGTTGGGACGGGCTATGGCATCCAGCTGCTTCTATACACAAACTGCGCACTCTTTCTGTGGAAGCGGAGGAAACACGGCTGGCTGCCCAGCGTCCTTCTTGTTTACATGACCGTCATGCTTCTCATCGAGTCCCTGTTCATAGCGGTGCAAGCGCGCACAGTTCAGATGATATATATTGACAACCGAAATTTCCCTGGTAAACGGCTTGCTACGCATCGCAGAACGGGTCGACTGACTGGGCACACTGCGTGTAGGGGGACCATGGCAGTTTTTCCTGCTCACGCAGTTCGCCGCCGTGAACGTGATCTTCGACGCCACGCTCTTTGTTCTCACTTTCCTCTCTGACCTCCTTGTGGTGCGTGCCATGATCTCCCCGGGCTTTTACCATGTAGTGAACATTGTCAATCCCCAGCTATGGCGTTGTTGGGTTATATGGGCTGCGTCCGGCCAAACCAAGCTTGCCTGGAGTGTCCTCATACCGCCCATTATCATCTTAGTCGCTTCTTGTGGTACGTTCTGCGTCTCTTCGCTCCCATTCCCTACCTCCAACTGATGCCGTGCACTCGGTAGTAATGGGTACAATGTGGACAATCGAGTCCACCAAGCCCGGCCTCTCCTTCTATAGCACACTGCCCTGGAAATACGGGACGTCCTACTACGCACTCTCCCTCAGCGCAAATATCATCCTCACCTTCCTCATTATCGGGCGCCTCATCGCATACCGGCGCACACTGCTAAAAAGCCTCCCCGCGGACCTCGCGAAGCACTACATCTCGCTCGCGACCGTCATCGTCGAGTCCGCCGCGCTTTACAGCATCTTCGCGATCCTCTTCCTCGCCACGTACGCGGTCAGCAACCCGACGGCGCAGATCTGGCTCGGCGTGGCGTCGAGCTGCCAGCAGATCGCGAACCTCCTCATCATCTACCGCCTCGTGGAGGGGAGCGCGTGGCGGAAGGACACGCTGATGTCCACGAAGGCGATACATTTTCGGACCGTGCAGCACCAGGGAGCTGTGTCGACGAATTTCGGGGTGGGGAGACCAAGCTTCCACATCGGTGCCCCGCCAGTCTCGGTGTCCGATCGGTCGTCCGACCCCGAGTCAGAGGCTAAGACGGAGGAGCATAAGCATTCGGAGGTTGTGTGAATGTTGCTTGGCTGCAGGGAGGTGAATTGGTGTAGTTTACATGGAACATTTTATGGCCATTGCTATGAATCGCTTTCCTATCGTTTATGTTGTGTATAATGGTCTGCTGGCCAAGCCGCCTCGTTATCAAATCGAAAGCAATCCCACCATCGATGTTATTACAGAACGCATAGCACTACATCGGTTGATTCCAGATGTCTTATCGCCTCAATCTGCACAGTTGAAAATTCTAAAGGGCCACAGATGACCGTGCGACTCGCAAAGGGCTGGCCTCCGGGTCTGGATGGAGGATAACTCCAGGGCGCAGTGAAAGTACAATTAGGACTATGTGAGAATATGATAATGTAACACCTACCCTGCCCGAGCCGCGGTCGCTCATGACCTCTGAAGAATATTGTTATGTAATAATATCTGAGAAAGAACCTCGGATATGGTTAGGAGGCTATGTACGCAAATATTCACTGAGATGATTCATTTGAGGGGACGCTGTGATACAGTCGAAGGAATAGGCAAAAATTCAACAGTGAACATGCAGGATATATTATTCGAGGCGGGACTGATTCCGGTCAGACGTCAAAATAAGGCGAGAGAATTCTGATTAACTTCACAGTAGGTAAGTATTTTTTATACATGTAGCGGTACCGTAAATCCTGGCCATTGAAATACCAGCTCAAGAAAGGTCGATTCATGGCGATCTCTTATAAACAGACGCTACAACGAAAAAAGTGTTCATACCTGTGCTTTGTTGCAGGTTCATGAGAATAAGTTTGGAATAAGTAATTGGAGAATGATCAAGAGAAGGATTCGAATTAAATTGAAGAGGAGTCAAGTTACGGTGTGAACCATGCCGTAGGGCATAGGAACTAAATAACCGTTGCCCTTATTATTCTGCGGCCAAGATCGAATATTTGAGAAGAAATAGGTGGCATGGCAGGAGCCGGGCGATGGCACACATGACAGCCACGTGCGTGTTTGATCACGCAAGGACGGTTTTCAAACTCCGCTTGCAATCCTCACCAAGAGGTGGGCGGCCGAAAGAGCCGAGATATCATGCATAGCTTTGCAGTGCCACAGGAGGCCGGTCCGAACCCATTTTGGATTTCTGACGGTGTTCCACTCGATTTCTGTCTAGCGCTCTCAATTTTGAATATATTCTTTGGCGGAAAGCTGGAGCCCCCCCATAAGTATAAAACACGAAGAGCTCTGTACCTTCACATTTTATAGAATGTGGCGAAATAGACCGTTGCGGACCTTATCGTGGGGGAGTGATGTATCATGGACCGCCAATGGCCTAGGGACCATGATATATCAAAACCGCTAACTTAGAGCGGTTCCTGATATATCACTGCAGCATCTCCCTCCCTTGTAGTACTGCCCGTCCACGTCGTACCCGTTGTGCCGTCCTCGCTGTCCCCGTTGATCAAATGTATTCCATTGTTTGGATCACAAGGCGTCCAAATTTAGCGACGATGTCGAAGGCATGCTGCTCATCGTCGGCGACGATGAGCAGAATAAATTCTAAAGAAATACAAAAAATTCTTGAAAAAAAGGGAGAGTTCGGGGCCCATGAGTATGCTACGTGTAAGTCAGAACCTCGTCGACGTAGGTTGATTTCACAGGGCGTTGAGGCAAAGAGGAGATTGCCTCCAGCTCCTCACCGCTCACGTCGTCGGTGTCGTCGACGCCATCAGCGGACCCGCTATCCTCGTCAAGCAAGCCCGCCCTCCCCTGCTCCACCAGCGCAGGTAAACCCTCCCAATCCTTCGTGAACACCCGGTGCAACTCCATTTGCACGCCAGCCTGCCGCACAGCATACGCAGTTTCCCCCTCAAGCTGAGCTCCCTCCGCCAGACCTCTACGCCCCACCTGCTCCATCCACCAAGCCGACCGCCAACGCAAGAACTGTAGGACCCGGCGCATTTCCTCCTCCAACAAATCGACCTCTTCCGACCAGCGCATGCGACGCGCACGAGCCTTTGCCCATTCGATGCGAACCGCTGAGGTATGGGCATTAGCCCCCGAATAATGCAGTGAAATGTGTTACGCACCTTCATTCATCGCCTGCGTGTCCCCAGGATTGCCACTGACGCCGTCGTCGATCCAAATCCAGGAGGGTGGGCGCTCCGCACTGAGCTTCGCCTTCTTGGCCTCCCGCCTCGTCTCCTCCTTCTTCTTCTTCTTCCAGTTAGCATCGCTGAACTTCGCCACAGAAAGCCCCCTAACATCGTCCTCCTTCAGCTCCCTGAGCTTCAGCTCCCACTCCCCTTTCCCCAGAGCCCGACCGAGCGCGACCAGCGCCTTCCGTGCTGCCCGGTACGCTGCCGCCTCCCGTTTAACGCGGTCGTTCAGCGCGGCGATCTTCTCGTTGGACCGTGTATTCTCCCTCACGCCGCGCGAGTGAACGTCCTTGAGCTTGTACTGGTGAGTCCGCACCAGCAAGAGACGTCGTACTTCGTCTAGGGCTTCGTGAGCTTGCCCCACACGCATGCGATACTCGTGATCCAAGACGTCCTCCTTGCATACTACATCGCTCCTGGGTGGGGTGGCTGCAATGGTAGACGGTAGCCATAGTGCGATGTCGGATACTTTGATGCCGGGCACAGTCTGGCTCTGGGCCGCGCGCGCACGGGCCGCGTCCTCCAGCTCCCGCACGTTGGCCAGGCCGGGGAAGAATTTGGTCTGCACGTCTATCCACGAAAAGATCTTGCGACGTAATTTGCTCGTTCGCTCGATCATCGCCCGACGTTGCTCATCTGTGGGATGTAACCCCGTGGCGGCGGTGTCAAAACCCAATGTTCTCCTATTCAATGTCAATAGTCATACGTAGCGAGCGCAGCGTCACTTACTGCTGTTCCTCGAGCTGGAGCCCCATCGCTATCAGCTCCGTAATGTGCATATCGTCCTTCACATCCGCCACATCCTCCTTCCCCTCTACCTCCCTCTTCGCGGCCTCCGCCGCCAGCTCGGCCCGCACCTTCGCTAGGTGCGTGTCCTTGCGGTGGGTCTCAAACGGGTTCTTGGCCTCTACATCTGCTTCCCACTGCTCCGCCATCGCCGTCCATTCCTCCACGGTCTCTGTTTCCAGCAGCTCCTCCTGGTCCGACAGCGCCAACCGCGTCCTCCCCATTTCGGGCACTGCGTTTACCATTTTTCTGCGTAGCGTATGGCCTACAAAGAAAGCATCAGTAAGTAAGTACGCGGCTCCAGATAGAGCAGACGCACCTAACCCGACAATCTTCTTATGATTCCCGTCATTGAAATGATCGTCGAGGGCATCGCGCCGCGACCCCGGGCCCATCTCCTTGGTGCTACGCGCAAGAGGATTCGCCTCGGACCACCCGCGCTCCGGCGCCTCCCCGTCCGTCTGGCCCACATACGGCGTGAGATTGAAAGAATACTTCAGATTGCAGGCTTCGATGTGGGCTGGAAGGTGGAATTTTGGCACGAGGAATGTGAGAAATTTGCCACGACCATCGATAGTAATCTCCTCGTTTTCGTAGCCCAGCATCCGAACCAATATATTGAGATGCCACTGGCATGCGATGTCGTATGAGACAAAGAATCGCGCTAGCTCCGTCCTGGCGATGCTCTTGAAGAAGATATAGTCCATATTCAAGTACCTGACGTCCCGATCAGTATTGAAAGAAAAACACGAAAAACATAAAACATCCACGTACCGTTCCCCGAGCTGTAGGTCCCCGATGCCGTTGGGTCGCTTCATGTTATGGCGGGCACAGTCCACCGTGGCGATTCCGGACGACGCTGTTCCGCGTGCCTCTCGATCGGGCTTATCGACCGCGTCATGAGCTACACAGTGACTTCGCTACCCAAATCGTCAGTACATGTACTCTGCGGAAGCGCGTAGGACATACCTCCTGCTTTTGATCCCAATTGGCGGCCACATGTGTCATGTACTTCTTGACCTCACAATAAAAAGCCCAGCCCTTATTTAGCCCTGGATCCTTCGCCTCCGATGACACGTCCTTGCGCTTCAGCCGAAAGTTCGCGTCCATACCCAAAAACAAAGCATACAGGAACCTATAAACGTGCGTTAGCAACATAAACAGACATATCGTGCCGCAACACTCACTGTTTCTCCACTGGCACGTCCTTCCAACCAAGCGGTAGGTTCTTCCCAGGGTGGGGACACGCAGGGCACAGTAGTGCACACTCTCCCTCTTTCGTGTTCGTGATACCCAGCGGGTCGTGGCCGCGCCCAAAGCGTTTGAGCATCCGAATGTGCTGCCATTGCTTCGTCATCCTCAGGAACTCAGCGTATCGGTTCTAGTGACGCGTTAGCTGATTGGATTAGGCGTAGCAAACGAATAAGCGCACCTTGCTCTTTTTGTATCGAATGTTATCTGACTCGTGTGCCAAACTCTGGTAAAACTCGTATGCGCCGCATTTCGACTCAAACGAAAGCAATTGAAAGCGGCGCAGTACGGCGAAGGTCGCTGCCGTTCTGGGGGACGTCGTTGTTGCCGCCCACAGTGACGCACGCAACAGCTGGGTCGTGGGTAAGCCCCCCAGTCCGCAACCGCAAAAGTCCAGGCCGACTTCGTGAACACCGCGTTGTCGACTATAACGAAGTCGTCGCCGGCGCAAGGGGTCGGAACGGGACAGATGTCGTGCCCTCTCCAATGCCCCAGCTGGATTCGTAGTCCCAGCATTTTCAAAGTTACACGCTCAAATGATAAGCCGGTCCATTGCTTTGCCGAAAAGTCAGAAATCTTCAGATTATCAACGCGTAGCCCTACTCACCTCGATCCCGTGGAAAGGTAATTGACGGTGACCCTCCACGATGCAACTCGAGCACAGAAGCTCGCCGCCACCAAGACAATCGACGCAGCGATGGTCTGCATTGCCCACACTGCACCGTGTGCAGGCATCGCACTCCATGTGGTCGCCACGGCCCTCCAAACGCAGCGCTTCCCCCAAATACATGTCCAAGTGATCCTCAGCCCATTGCCGATTCGGGTCGTCCTGGAACCCTAAGTTAGTAATCTCTACCTGAAAAACAATGCTGAAAGCACATACCGACTCACGCATCTCTCGATGGACGCGCACTTCAGACTCGCTGTCCCCGTCATCGTCATCGCCTGCGCTGAATGTGTCGTAGACAGGCTCGTCGTAGATCTGAATTCTCCTGGCCCGTCGTAAATCGGGGACCACCTCACTTGCTGCGACCTTCAACATGGTTCTCTCTTGGTGGACAGTCCCGTCCTCTCGAATCTTGGTTTTCTCTCGCATAATTCGACCCGTTGCAGTAGGTGCTTGGGTGCTGTCAGCTGTGTCGGGATCCGGACCCAAATCGACGTGGCGGGAACGCTTCTTCATGGCGAGGTGGAGTGATCGAGTCAGGTAATAGAGATGGAGGCAGGTAATTTGGGAAGGAAAGAGGTGTACACCATGCTGGGGTTTAACCCCGGCATGGTGTTGCCAGGTGGACGCGCCTTGAAACAGGAGCCTATCATGAACTATTTGCGACTGTTGTCCAACGGCAACAGGTTGCACAGCAATGCCGAATCGCACACCAAAGCTTGATGATCACCATATGATTGACACAAACTGTCCTTTGTCTTTCACTTTCATCTAAAATGTTTTCCGGTATGCCCATTATTTGCGTTATATCAATTCCTGACTGACTCACCTTAATTCAATTGACCCAGGAACCTTCCCGTGCCACGACCTTCAGAAGGAGAATCATACGTTTCCATCGACGCCATCTATTTTTTTGGGTGCGTACACCATTGGACTTTATTCAAACGCGACTTGATTCGCAGTTCGTTCTTAGCATGGATAGCTACTTTGTCCTTGGCCAAACGGATGCCACCGCTTCAACGGAACTGAGGATAACGATGAAATACCCGAGCTGGTGCCCTTGGAGGACGACCTGCGCTGTCGCTGCAAATGCTGCGCTCGACCGCGAGCCAAACTTTGATTTTTTAAATCACCTTTCGTCTACCTTATAAAATTTTGACTTCTTTTTCCTCTTGCGTGAATTCAGCCACCGAAACAAAACAGCGACGAAAATAATTCAATGTAAACTAATGTCTAGTCAATGTATTCCAGCGGCGCCGAACGGCTGGCCGCCCAATCCACCCACCCATCCCCGAAGACGTCCTGCCGACCTCCAGGTCCCATACCCTGGACGGAAAGCGGCGCGGGATTGCTCCCCGCCCAATCATTCTCAGCGTCGTACTCTGTGCGCATGCGGCGTCGATCTGGCTCTCGCATACCGTCCATAACGAGGCGCATCACGACCTCCCACTGCATTTCGCGCCGTTCTCGTTCCTTTCGCTCTGTTGTGGACTCCTCGTTGGGCGCGGCGGCCTCAGTTTGATCTGTACCCTCTTGCAAAGAGGTCTCTGGGTTTCTGCGGCATATCAAGGGCTCGTTACCGCCACGCAAGACATGAGAGGTAAAACTCACACCCAATTGGACGAGTCCTGAGCCAGACTAACAAGTCGTCCATGGCAGTCTGCCATTCAACCTCCGGCGACGCATTTTCACAGATCTGCAGATTTTGGTATGTCTCCGGGAGCGGCAGTGAGAGGCTTCGGCGATGGGGCTGAGGTGATGCTGTAGTGCGTCGGAGAGTACCTGCAGATGCTATCAGTCATCACTAGTTGATAAAGGTAAGGGAGGGAAACAAGGGGGCGTACTGGTGTCATCCTCCTTCTTCGTGTCCGTCGAGAACAACGGGCGCTTGCGAGTCATCTTCATGGCTAGAGGACAAGACTGAATTCTGACGACGGTTCATTCATCTGATAAAACTGATCTATTATTCCCAAGATTATTCCGGCGTAATTAGACGTCCAGCTGCATCTATCGTCAATGCAACGCGGGGCCCGATGGCCGGAACAGGGAAGAAGTCCGCCTCGATTAGTTGGTGATCGTGTGGTGCGGCTTCAGCGCAATTACAAAAAACGACCGTGACCTCGTGCAAAGCGCTGCTGGTGATAATACGATAGTCCTCTTGGGCCGATGGGCTTGGACAGTCCCCTCCTTCACCGTGCCCCAACTGCACACACACGCCCAAAGCCTTCAGATGGCTCCCGGGCTCGAAATAAGAGCCGGTCCACCGCTCGTTTCACAAGAAGAGTCAGATCGTCATGTATCAAGTCCAAAAAGGGCTCACCTGTATCTGATGCAACGGAAACTCCGCATGGCTCACGGCGATGCACGCCCCGCACTTGACTTCATCACACACATGACAATGATACTCGGCTGGTGCGCTCAGGCACACGCAAGGCGCAGGCGGACCCAGAGGAGGGGCGGGATCTTCAGTTAACTATCTGCTTGTTAGTGGGCTTTCTTCAGACTAGTTTTCGTAGACGCACGCATTGGCTGTTGTCCTGCGCAGGAGGAATGGACATCGTCGTTTTGGAGATCAGTTGGGATGAATTCTCACATCATAAGAACTACTTATCTGAAACTTTCGATCTTCTTTGACCGCATTGGGTATCCTCAAAAGAATCTATTGATTGATCGTCCACTCAGAATCATAGGTAACGGCGCAGTAATTCGACGCTGTATTCCAGCCGCCGCTCGACGTCGCGGATTTGGCGGTTAAAACGTGCATGCTCATTGAAGCCTCGAGCCTGCCTGCATTTCAGCTGGACCAAGTACGCTCGCTGCCGCATCAGATTCCCAATTTGGTGGATCTAGAATGGGTTGCCAAGTAGCGCAATCAAAAAACACAGAAGACTTACCAATGTCATTACATTCGGCCCAATTAATCCGATTGGAGGGTTTACCTCTGCCATCTGGCGCGTGAAATGTCAGTTCGCTCAGTCGGCAGCCAAGATCCGGCTTACCGCGTCGACTATCGCAAGGAAGGTGGGTGGGTTGTGGACTGTTGGGCGGCGCGCTCAGTTAAATAGAAAAAAGTTGCATTGGTCGGCCATATTGGGAAGTGCGATAATTTAATATTCCGGATTCACAACCCACGGCGCATGCTCCAGTGGGGGCGTCACACATACCACCTCGTCTGGCCCGCCCCACTTTTGCCACGTCGCACACCCGTCCACCGCACAAAAGTGTAGAGTATCGAGGCACGGTGCTTGATGAACGGCGACCATTTCGCGGGCGAAGAACGTACCCATGCTGACGGACACCGGCAGGACCCTCATTCCAGAACGGGGAAAGTACGGGTCGTGGGAGCATACCATCCTTAAGCTCTGTAAACGTGGGGTTCTGTGGCCGAGCGCCGCCGCCACATTGAGTACGCCTGACTAGTTCGCCTGCGCGTCAGCCAGTAATCTCGCCGTGTGACATGCACTTACATTTTGATTGAATCCGCACAAGAGGCGGTCCTCGTCCAGTACCAAATGCCGAAGTCCATGCAACAATGCTGGTGCCATGTGCAGCAGCATCTTTAGCTGCGGGCCATTGGCCCGCAGGCTGGTGAGGCGCGCCGGAGAGGCCGCCAACCTTACAATCGCACGCGTGGGGAAAGGTGGTCCTGGGTTGGGGCGTCCCAGCCAGACCCAAATGTCGGTGAGCCCGCCGTATTCGGAAAACCGCGCGACATCGTCGTACCGAGCCTTAAGTCTGCGCAGCATGGGAAGGCAGGCAGGCGCTGGCGCTGGCGCAAGAAAATCCGAGTGCAGGATGAGTTCTTGAAGTTCCGTCTGCATGGCGATGAAGGTGATCCAAGGACCAATAACGGCGGAGAAGGAAGTGAAGGAGTGGAGGCGGAAAGTAATATTAGGGACCACCTCCTCCTCCAAAGGAACATGGTGAGCAGTGACAAATTTGCGGAGATTCGTGAGCTGTGGCAAGACGCGTGCCCACTCCAGAGAATCGACATGGCCGTAGATAGTCGGGCGAAATTCCAGAGATTTCACCTGGTAAGAAGATTAGTATTGATGCGCAACAGGTACTGGGGTTCTTGTTACCAGAGGGGGCAGCTCAGGGCGCGACGCCAAGGTGCGCACAAGTCGACCCGCGCCGCGACCGACGGATACGTCGCAGTACAGCAAAGGAAAAACCACAGAGTATATGACCCGGCAGACGGGAAGCAGTGCGGCGCGTGTTTGGTCAGTGCTAATCAGCGCAATTTCCCAGCAAACGTCGGGCGGGAGAGGGCCGCGGCCCATGGGATACGCAGTTGAGGAATGAGGGTGACCACATCCGTATTGTTGGGAGGTCGTAAGAAGAAGCAGGGTAAAACACCCACAATGTTGGGCAGAGCCACATGAAAAGAAGCAAAATCTCCGGAATTACGTCCCGAATCGGACGCAATTGCTCAACTTAGCAAGAGAAAAAAATAAATAAATCAATTCGCTTCGAAACTAAATAGCTTTTTTACGGCGGCTTCCCTCCCAGGTGGCGCGCATCTGCATCAGAGTCGCCACACGCGCGGCGGCGGCAGCGCGCTCCGCCTCCGCCTCGCGCGCTGCTTTCTTGGCCTTGGCTGCCTCGCGCGTTGCTTTCTCCTCCATCTGACGCGTTCGATTCTCCTTTTCGTGATCCTTGGAGAGACAGCGGGGTTGCGGCCATCGGCGGCGGGCGGATTCCAATGCACGCGCTCGCATAACCATCAACGCGTCGACACACGCCTTCTTCGCGGCGAGCTCTGCGCGGCGGCGTTCGTAGTATGTTTGATAACCCGGGGGTTTCGGGGGCGGCGGCACGACGTAGCTCTCGATCCAGGCCTGGAGTGTGGGGCCTGGTGCGCGTCCGTCGAGGTACATAGCCTCTGCAAAGCAATGAGAAAGCGCAATCTGCTGTTTCAGGTGGAACTCACCGAGTTTGAAGGCTTTGTCTTGCGCGTCAGTCAGTGCTGGTGGACTGGACATGGCAGAGGTTCGAGGCTAGAGTAAAGAGGGATGTTCTGGCATCAAGGGGCCACATGTGGTGGGCTGTAACCTCATCACGAGCAAATAATCTTAGCCGTGATTCCCAGTGAAAATCATCTTACCAATATCTGCCGACTTCTGCCGCCATCAGGTGAGAATACGGAAGGCATCAGGACCGGAATGGGACGAGTGGGCAGCTTGGATGTGATTCGATGGCGCGCACGTATCCACACGGACCTCAGGACAACTCTGGCGTAGGATTCTAAGTTGACTGCTGCCGACCTTCGACGCCTTTTGGATCGCGATAGTGCCACACACAACTGTGTCAAGAGTCAAGACATTTGAAAGTTTCTGGATCTAGGAATGCTCTTTACTCAATGTTTACCTTACCCATACCAGTTTTTGAGTTATATTTTGTGTTGCTCCGACGAGTCGGAGTCATGGTGAGTCAACCAAAGTCTTGATGTCTTCCTCAGGTTTGCCGACGACGTAGACAGTCCGGAGGGCTCGGAAGAGCTTTTAAAGATGCCAAGGATGCTTGTAGCGCGAAATGTTGTGTAGTTACTTGTGGTATGGGATTCCAAGAGGGGGGGATATGAGAGACGTATAGCGCAACGTATGTCACACCTGTCACAAAGGCCCGTTTGGGGTCTTGGAACTCAAAGTCTGTTGTCGTTCTCGGTTCCAGGCTCACTAAATACAAAATTGAATCAGCAGATAGTCTTATAATTTGCGTCCGAAGTCTTGCATCGAATATCTCGAAAAACGAAAACTTGTCAAGAGGGTTGGAACTACGAGAAAAGTGTACGGGGGCGCGATAAACGCGGATACTAGGCTGCATTTATGATTTACGCGGTCCCCAGATAGTTCCGAGCCCTAAATTAAAAGATTTCAGTAGTCTCAAGACCACATAAAAAATTTGACTTGAATATGGCCTGAACAGAACCAAGAGTGCAGTACATCACCTAGGTCGTCCGAAAGACCCAACACAACCATTGTTCTGGATCATCCATTCTACGTTTCCTATCTTCATTATACATGACTGAACTCATGACAGTGCGTTGTTACACCTCACTGCCCAGCGATGTGGTCGGGTTGAAGAAAGGTCGAAGCGCGTACTAGTAGGCCACTGGCAGTATATCGCCATTGAACTGGATGCTGGTTAGAGTTCAGGCGGCCAATTTCGAATCTTTTATATATTTCGCACATACGTGGCATATATTCTGTTGAATTGCTGCAGGAGGGACCAAGATCGCGGGTGGAGAGTAGAAAGTAAGAGTAAGAGCAGTCAGGTGATCGCATCACTTCTTGTTCTTTACCACCATGCCGTCCCGCAAACGCAAACCGAAAGACGACGACTGTTATGAACCAAGTCATGACCAGTAGGTGGTGCTGGTAGCTGCCTAAATAGACCCATAATAACAGCGTGTCAGGCCAGATAAAGGGAAAAGATCAGCCAAGGATGACACAGCGAAGAAACAGCGGGACCGTCAATCTTGGGTGAAATACTACGCAGCGTGAGACCATCAATCTTGAAACTGAACCCAATCGTAGAGCTAAAGAGCCTTAGACACCCCGAAATTCGCGAAAAGAGGCGCATTGAAATGGCTCGGAAAAGGTATGGGACGAACCCTCCACTACAATCGTTTATTCAGAAGGGAGCAGGGCTGCTATAAAGGCAAAGCGACGTGTACGCGACCCTCCCAAGAAGAAGAAACCTTCCATAACACCCGAGCCTTGCAATCCCAGCGAACGCGACCCGACAGACGAAGTCGTGTCTCAGGCTAACGATTCACAGCACCCGACCGCCGATTCAGACGTTCCAATGCAAATGGCGGGCAGCGCGTGTTCCCATAGCTCTGCGGAACGTCTCGCCACAACGCCCCAGGCTCTCGATCCACCCGAGGCTCGCGATCTGACGGACGAAGTCGTGTCTCAGGCAGCAACCCGGAAGGAATCGCAGCACACAACCCCAATCTCAGACGTTCCAATGCAAACGGCAGCCAGCGCGTGTTCGCGCACCTCTGCGGAGCGCCTCGCGACCTTGGTTCTAACTGAGATGGCTATGGGCCGGGAGGCGGTAGATGATGCGCTGGCCAGTGCGCATCAGCGCTTGATTGGGTGCGTCTACTTGGTTTATTCTCAAATTTAATTGATTAATGAGTATTCAGACTGGAGGTCGGACCGAGCGCCGTGCCCGCCTCGACGCAAGATCTGATGACTTTACCGGGGGCCGTCGGACCATTCACATGGGCGGAGACCGCACGGATGCTAGTAGCCGAGCTCAACGCTGTTCCACTAACCGGCCCGACTCCGGCAGAGGCCTGGCGATGGGGCCTCCCCAGGCGGGCATGGGACTGGGCCCCGTCGCCGCTCTTGTCGGCGGCGCGCTGGGTGCACATCGCAACGTGGACTGCCCGAGTGGGCGTAGAAACGACATCGGATGGGAACGCGTGGGACCGGGGAACGCAACTGATCTGGAACCGCGCGATCAACAGCGATCTCAGGTGCGTAGACTTACAGCTGATTCTCAAGAGATTGAAACTAACCGGATGTATTAGCCTCCCTGTCACGAGGATGTATGACTGCCATGGCAGGCCATGCGCGTCATACTGGCGCCGTTGTGCGCCCGACATCCGGTAAACACCCGTCGTGTCTCCTCCCCGAGCGAATCGCTTCAGCAGCATCGCTGCATCGTCACATCGGGAGGGCGGCATGAAGATTGATTGAAGTTTAACATAATTGATGGATTTTGTGTTGGCGTCGTAGGTCCAGTATGACTATCACGTAGCGGCGATGTACCATACGGTGTTAATATATGTTAGATCTTCGTGATCATCTTGATGTTCACTGGCTGATTTCCCCGAAAAACTCGGCCTCAGGGCGACGAGAAAAAGAAAGGGAGCGACGAGAAAAAACAAAGAGAAAAAAAAAGAGAGGCGAGAGCTTATGGTGGACGATGGAGAAGGCAACGACAAACGATTTATTGGGCGCAAGGACAAAATAGTGTATCTATCCAACGGTAACACTAATCTTAACTGCGGAGCTAAAGAGAAGGAAAAAGTGAGCGGAGTGCGCAACAACTATGAGAGAAACATACAGACTAGCGGCGCGACTGGGACGGCGGTGGGGCCGCCGTCTGGGAGGAAGACGGGCGCTGCTGGGAACCCGAAGGCACATCCTCGACGACCTCTGTGAGCTTCATGACCTCGTGGTGCTCGTACTTGTGACGATAGAAGTCGAGCGCCTCTCGGCGGCTTTTCTTCTTCTCGCGGCAAAAGTTGGGGACGCCCTTGACTTGGTCCTCGGCCTCGTCGCTAACAAATAAGATGAATAAGAGAGAGATGGGAAGATGAAGAGGATGTAACCTGCTGAGAAAGAGGCCGGGCTCTCGTCCGACAGCAACAACGTACCACGCCGCAAGTTCCGCAACTCCAGAAGGGAAACGGCGCTCCAATGCGTCGGGGGTGATGGCGACACCGACTTCAAAATCGGGACCACAAGCTAGTAAGATATGGTCAGCGCAGCTGAGGGAAGAAATGAAAATACTGACGAGTGAGGGCGGCAACATGGGCCGCGACAACAGCGGGAATCCTCTCTTTTTTTCTTGAAGTCAGAACGGGACAAAAGGGTCCTATAGCGAGGTTGCGTACCTTGCAGCTGGAAGCAATGTTGGGTGATAGACACCGAGAGGCGAGACAGGTCGGCCACCCTTGCGAGCAAGGCCGCCAACTCCTCCTCGGGGGTGGCGGCAGTGCTCGCGTTGGGGGAAGTGTCAGTCATGGAGGAAGATGGGAAGAGTGGGGAGGTGCGCACCCGTAATTGATCTAAGCTTGAGATAAACCCTGGGGCCTCGAGGCAGATCCGGATTGAGGATGGTTACAAGCACATGAACGCCTGATGGAAGATTCAGGAAGAATCGGGAGAAATCAGGGGGAAAAAAGGAAGACTTACTTAGCCGCTTTGGGATTCCAGGTCAACTGTGACAATTCGGGTGCGCAAAAATGTTTTTACTGTGACATTTATCGGTGAGTGAACGAAACATAACTTGAAAGTCGCTTATACTGGGCCAGCAAATCTCTTTCCGCTCCACACACAAACCTACCATGTCTCCGCCTTTCTGGACCACCCCGACGGAGCGCGCCTTCCTCGAACCTTGGATGCCGGTGTACCTCACGCTGAAGGCAGAGGGAAAAATTCACCTCTTCGGTCCCCAGCTCTACGAGGCGTGGTTCAAGGAATTCCCCGAGCATCGCGCGCTTGATCTGCCTCTGCCCAACGCTCGGGATGGCCGTGCATTAACGCAGGACGAGTTGGCGAACTTGGCCGCCGCAATTCAAGCCAAGAAGGCGTACGTGACACATCCTACGTGTTCCCGACGTGTCGAGGTTGATCAAATTTGTTCTGGCAGAGCTGGACAATTATTTTCGTTATCACAGTAAGAAGATCGGCAACGCGACCACGACCGCGCCTGTGCGCAATTTCACCCACGGGATGAGGGCTATGTTCAAGGGTCGCGTTAAGAAGCGTCGTCGTGCCCACCAGCCCATCGAAATCTTCCAGAAGCGCAACACCGACACGATCAGGGAGAAATTGGCCGAGGAGGGCTACAACGAGCTGAACGAAGAAAAAAATGGCCGACGACGTGGAAGACTGGAGAACGAGGCCGAGAGCACTGCAGCGGCACGCAAGAAGCGCACGAAAGCTGAGCGCATGCGCGTCCGTACGCGCGTGGTGCAGGCGTTGTGGGCTGAGGCGTCGACCGAGGAACGCGCCGCTGTGGGGAGGCCGAGG
>JARJLF010002311.1:0-42919 GCA_029378395.1 Mycena leptocephala
GCAATCAGAGCCTCCAATTCGGCGTTGTCGGCAGCATCATCGACTGCGGGAGATGTGTAGGCAGGCGGGGGTCGCTCATGAAGGAATGACGATTGAGTGGGGAAAGAGGTGAGTTTCAGATTCGATGGATCGATGGTGAATTGGAACGGAGGAACTTCCTGGGAGTACATATTTGGTCAGGTGCGAAAGTTCGCGGACAAAAGCGAAGGTTCGCACCGAATGGATGCGTGGCGAGTGGACAATCAGCTACAAGACAGATGGCTCGGGGAAAGGATGCGTCAGCTGAGGCTTGAGAGGGTCTGGAAGAGCGGTCGCCGTGAAGCCCGACCGGATCCATGGGAAGGGGCCGCGGAAGCGGGATATATGGAGAATGTCGCTGTAGGATGCGTGGCGAGTGGACGAAATAAATCAACGATAAGGTAGATGGCTCGGGGAACAAATGTGCCGTCGGCTGGCAACATGGGAAAGAATGGCGTAAAGCGAGATATATGGAGGATGTTACTAGAGGATGCGTGGTGAGTGGAGGAAATAAACGAGCGGGAAGACAGATGGCTCGGGGAAAGGATGCGTCAGCTGAGGCTTGAGAAGACCTGGAAGGGCGGGCGCCGTGAAGACCGACTGGATCCATGTGAAGGGGCCGCGGAAGCGGGATATATGGAGAATGTCGCCACAGGATGCGTGGCGAGTGGACGAAAAAAATCAAGGGCAAGACAGATGACTCGGGGAACGAGCGTGCGGTCGCCTGGCAACATGAGAAAGCCTGTGTGAAGCGGGGATATATGGAGAACCTAGGGTAGAGGATGCGTGGCGAGTGGACGAGAAATCATATCAGCGGACATGTATGCGGATACGCCCGAAAAAAAAGCGGATCGCTAGAACTAAATGCCTCGGGGAACGCCCGCGTCTGATTTGAAAGACGGCCGCCGAGCTCCGCCGAGCGATGGAAAGGGCATAATTGGCGGAATAGTTGCGGAATAGTGAGAAGTCATGGCGAGTGGATCACAGATGCCACATCAAAAGTAGCCACCCCAACAAAAGATGGAAGGAAAGAGGGGGCTGACACTGCTAGACCGTTCCAGACAGTCGCCGAGTGGTGGAGTATACGGGTTTTAGGGCTAACTCCTGCTGAGAATGTTGTCGCGTGAATCAGGAATGGCACTTCTCTGATGCGAACTGATGCGAACTGAGTGACATCAGAGGCTGTACAGAAGTCGGGGCGAGTTAACGTTCGTTGACATGTGTATTTTAATTTCGTGACATGTACTTTAATTGGGTAGTTTTTTTTGTGAGCACATCGAAAGGCAACAAACGGCACATATGTATTGGGAGCAGTAAAAAACACGCTACTACGGTACAGAAGACTATTAGGTACAGACGCAGGAGAATAAATCAGCATAAGTGGGAAGACGAAGGGTTAGACAAACCTTCAGACGATTTCGATCAAGTTGAGGAAGGGCATCGAGAGAGCTTGGTTGAAAGCCGCGACAGCGTCAACCTGGGAACTGTAGGACGCGCGGAGGGCGTGAGAGACGCGGGTGACCGCAGCGTCGGCAATGGCGAGATTGTTGGTAACGCCTACGTAGCGGCCCTTCGTGATAGCGTACCACTTTTCGCCGTTGTCGGGGACGATGGCGAGCGGCCCCGCGGGGACCACGCCGTAAATTGCGCCAGCGACCCAGGGGCCGGTCATACGCACACCGGCCGTCGCGGGAGCTGAGGTATATTTGGTCAGATGAACATCATGAACGACACCCAAAAAAAAGGGAACGGTCTACGTACCAGTGGCGGCGGCAGCAGCGGCGACGGCGATTGCAGGGTGGGAAACCTGAGAGGCAGGCGCCTGAGTCTGACCATCTGAAGAAACGTTAGCAACGGACACAACCAGACGACGAAGGAGCTTACAAGGGTTGTTGGTCATACTCTGGGGCACGGTCGCTGCCGCAGCAAAGTGAGCTGCGGAAGCGACCGCGGTAGGGGGGAGTTGGGTCATAGTGAGGACTGGGTTGGGTAGCTTGTGCAAAATGGAGGGGACTTGGTGGGATAAAGATGGGCGGTTTCCCGGATGTGCTGCCCTTTTGTGAACGAGATTTAGACTCCGCTACGCGGGTATGATGCGGTGACGGAAGATCGGGACTCACACGAGACGAAAGGGATATATCGAGGTATGCAGACATGTTGATTTCATATTTCTAGGCGTAACTCAGCTCTGTTGTGACCAAGCACCCACCACAGCCAACGAAACAGCAAACTTACTGCAGCACTACACGCACCCATAACCCTCCGTAGGTTTGAATGGAGATCTGGGTGCCTATATTGACAACGACGATGCAGATGGCCGGCAAGAGCAAAAAACGCGCCCGAGCGCGCGTTCCGAAATCGAAGCGCCGTAACCTGAAGTTTTGGGCGGAGGGCGCTCGTGAATCCATCCTTAAACCTCACATCGAATTATACGCGGACAGTATGGAGCGCGGCTGGCGGTCCGAGCGCGATTATTTCCAGCAAGTCTGTAACGAGTTCCACGCGAGAATCGATTGGCGCCTCCAGGACCACGAGGAACCTACGTTGCCCTTGCCGGAATTCGACCACAAGAAACGACTTCCAGACCTGGAGAAGCTACCTGCCGCCGAAGAGAAAGAACGCAATGCAAGGATGAGCCTCTTGAATGCTGTAAGCGATTGATAGATGTGACACCGTGACCTTGTCACGCTCACATCACCTCTTTAGCGCATCCGTCGTTGGCTGAAATACCGCGTCAAGAGGCTCCGTAGGCATGTCCGCACCAAAATCAGCTCCGAGAAAGATCCCTGGGCCATCTTACTGGCGAAACTAAGCGGCGTAACCTCCCCTCCGAAGGCACGGCAAGGCTACCAGCAGTACATGCGCGAACAGTACGCGCAACCCGATTCCGACCTCGAGATGGAAGTTAAAGCGCGATGGGCAGCGACACCGGCGGCTGGCTCTAGCGTACCGACTTCCAAGGACCCAAACGCGCCATTCCGGGCTCTAGTCGCACGAGACCTCTTTGCGGCGTTGCCCGAGAGCGAGCGCGAGCAATACAGCGCGCGGGCGAAGGCAGAGGCAGTCACAGCGCGCGCTGCTTATAACAAGGCACTTAACGAAACCCCAGGGAAATCTCCCCAAGATCGCCAGGCGTGCGTATGCTTGGTTTCGCCTCTATGGACGAGTCTGATAAAATTTACAGCGCAATCGACAGTCTGGGGTCCTTTGTCGCACCCATTCTGCAAGGGATCCACGAACGAACGGGCCTGAACTCTGTTCTCTTGCTGGGAGGGCCCGTCCCAAAATACGGAGGCGATTTGAGGACCATCCAGTACGTGGGTTCTTGCAGCGCGTTAATAATTGCCAATGACGACTCTACAGCGTGTCGTATGGGCGGAACCGCACCGCCGCGCAGTCGCATTTTCCTCAGTGGGATAAAGCACGTTTTAACGGCGTATTAGCGTTGATGAAGGAATATTTGGATACAGTTTTTTGTAAGTCATTATTAACCCTTCCCTTTTTTCTTTGGGGCTGACTACGGTACAGCTCCACAGGAATGCGCAGACGCAGCCCTTCCGTCTGGCTTGGAGGGGGCCAAGTATACCATGAACGAAGACGACGACGACTCAGATGACTCAGATGAAGAGTCCGAAGACTCAGATGCGTCCGACGACTCAGATGAAGGGGACTCAGAGGAGGAGATCCGGCCAAAGAAGAAGTCGAAGAAGACCCCGCGCAACCCCCAGTCCAAGTCGGCGTCTAAATCCAAGTCGAAGGAGAAGGAGAACCACGGACAGTCAGCAGAAGAGAGAGCCGCTGACGAGAGAATTAAGAAGGCGCGAGAGGCGGAGAACGCTCGACAGGAACGGATTGCGGCGACGAGGGCCCTCTTGCAACCCGTGGTCGACGGTTTTGCGGCGGACAAGGAGCGCTGGAGGAAAGAAGACGAAGCGGTGAAGAAGGTAGCGGAAAAGGGGAAGAAGACGGCGACGAGGAAGAGAAAGGCGAACGACGAAGTGGGCGCAGATACGCCGGTCGCTCCGAGGAAATCCCGTCGACTAGAAGACAATTCAGGTTTGCTTGCACTCATTCTACGCAACGCTGGTATGCTGACACGTTATTTCTTCAGCTAATACAGGCCGCTCCGGGGAAAGAGAGGACGGGGAAACCGCACCGCCGCTCACCCAGCCCGTGTTAGATGCCGCCTCTGTTGCCGTTGCGCCGCCCCCAAACCCGCTCGTCGCCAACACTACAGCGTCGCCTCCTGCGCTTCCCATCGATCGGCGATCATCGGCGCCCAACCTACGCCACCCGCCATCCAAAGTGTCGACGGCGGCGCCTCCCCCACCGTCGAGACCCCAACGGCAACCCCTGCAGTCCCGCTCGTCGCCGGCACCGCCACAGCGCCGCCTCCCATCTCGCCTGCGCTCCCCGTCGACTTGGGGACCACAATCGCCCAACCGACGCCACCTACCGCCCAAACCGCCGACGACGGCGCCTCCCCCGCTCTTGAGACCCCAACGGCAACCCCTGCAATCCCGCTCGTCGCCGGCACCGCCACAGCGCCGCCTCCCATCCCGCCTGCGCTCCCCGTCGACTTGGGGACCACAATCGCCCTACCGACGCCACCTACCACCCAAACCGCCGACGGCGGCGCCTCCCCCGCCCTCGAGACCGCAACGGCAGCCCCTGCAATCCCGCTCGTCGCCGGCACCGCCACAGCGCCGCCTCTCGTCCCGCCTGCGCTCCCTATCGACTTGGCGACCACGAACGCCGAGCATACGCCGCCGCCCACTCAAAGCGTCGTCGGTGCAAACTCTGCTGGTGCGCAGCGGTCGACCAACAAGACGGGGACGGCCCCGATGGCCAGCGCGACGCCTGCGCCACCCTTTGAGTTCGCGGACGACGCACCGCTGTGGTTACGGGAGACAGTGCGCGTGCTTTCACAGGTCGACCTCGGGTGCCATTACCGGTCGCTCCTCGAAGCTGTGATACGGGTCGAGCATCGGTTTGGTTTTGCGGAGAATCCCCAGACTGGAGTGGGGGGCGAGGGTCGACCGATCGAAATACACGCGTGGATCAAGTCAGGTCGGGGTAAACGCCAAAAAGGGCGGTATGAAGCAGGTGTCACCAATGTCGCCGACTACGCGCGCAGGTGGTGGAGTTGGTGGGATTCGCTACAGCCGTCTTGGCGGAAACGGAGGGCGGACGACAAGTGGGAGATCAGCGGAGAATACAAGAAAGACTGGGACTGGGACCCTTTTTGGTTCCCTGGCCAAAACGGGTGCATCGGAATCGTTGCGGGACTGTATTTCTGGGGCTCCTCGAGGAACGCGTTGGGAGGAGCGGGAGAGTGGATTGGGGACAACAGGGAGGAGTGGGAGAAAGCAGTAGCGGATGTGGTGTGGGTGATAGAGGGACTGGAGCAGGCGCTGCCGGCGCCGAAGAAGAAAAAGGGACGGGCGACTTGACTTACGATTATGGCTTTTTCATTCATCTTCTAACACAACGACTGTCTACGTAGTTTGGTAAAATGTTTATTACTTCTAGAATGGTATACATGATAGAGAAAGAACTATGTGAAAGGGCTTATAAAAGTACGAAGACGGGACTTAGATATTTCTTGGCGACGCTGCTGACTAAGCAGACTGTAGTGTTTGCTATTTAGGATCTAAAAGAACGAAGAACGTCAACGACGACGCATCGGTGGGACGCGCGGCGTGGAATTAGAGATACGGGAGGAACGGCGTAAACACGTTTAAAACAGAATTAAGGCAAAAACTCACCAAGTGCGGGCCAGCAACAACGACGGTGAGTGCAGGCGAGGGTGATTCGCGAGCGAGCGTGTTTAAGGTGGATGAGTAGAGTAGGTAGAAGAAAAATGAATAGTTTGCTCACTGGATCCATCCCTGGAAAGAATAAACAACGTGGGCCGAGATGAAAGAGCGCGCAGGGGGGGGGTCAGCCTTATGTCGGGACGGAGAGAAGCAGATGCGAAGGGCGGGGGCGGGGGCGGGGCGGGTGCGGCGGGCGGCGGCAACGCACAGCGGGCAGCGGGCAGCGGGCAGCGGGCAGCGGACGCCAAACGGCGGCGGCGGAGCAACTAAGCACGTGTCCGTCCAGAAGGGATTGACCGAGTAAACCCAATTGATGGGTGCTTTTGGCTGGATTCCCGGGGGGGCAAATAAGGGCCAAATAAAGGGTATTCCGGCGCCGAAAAATCGCCCGGCGGCCCCGCAGGGCGCGAAAATGGTGCACTGGCCAGGAGATGGCTAGGTCCGGGGTGTTTGACATCTGGGGCTGTGGCTAGCGCCATGTGTTTTAGTGTATATATTACTGCTACGGCTCCGCCCGTCCCGACCCGACGATCAGCGTCGTAACCTCGTCCTCGGTGGCAGGATCGTCCACCCACAATTTGTGTAAACGTGGCAGGACATCTGCGTTGCGCTGTATGCATAACATTGCTACTGACGACGCCCCTAGCCCACATCTCCTAATATCAAGCGTGGTGGTGTTGTCGAGGACCGGAATCAGTCTTTCGAGACCTCCGTTGGGCCCAGCCGCATCGGATATGTCAACAATTTGAGCACGCGCCAAAATATGTGGGCACTTCTGGACCAGTGCAAGTAGTGTGCCTTCTCCATGGACGTCGACGCGCAAGTTCGACAGAGCAGGCATTGCGATATAAGTTAAAACATCTACGCATTCGTCCCTCGGGTATGCGATGTATAGATGCGTGAGGTGTGGCATGACGATTCTCGAGGTCACTTGGTCCGGTAGGCACTCGACATCGTTAAGTCGGAGGATGGTCATGCGGTTTGCCTCTTTGAGAGCGCGTACAAGTTCCCCACGACGCAGCGAGGCCACCGGCCAGACTCTAGACATGCTGAGCTCCTTCAGGTTTCGGAAAATTTGTGTACCGCCCCACAAGGGATAGACCCCAGATATTTTCATCGACTCGACGTCCTCCCACCCTGCGGCATCGATAACAGGGTTCGCTGGACCCACTTCGTCCGACCTGGTGTCCTGCCCGTACGACGACGCGGTCCCTACGAGACAACGGAGCGTCCGCGATTTGCCGACTGCCAAAACGTTGATGATGCTCATCCACTGCGGATGGTACATGCTCTCAACAGTCAATTTGCATATGCTCTGGAGCCTCCCCATGAACAGGACACCGACTCGCTCGGTATAAACGTCGAGAGATCTGCTGGTGACCTGAATACGTTGCCTGCCATCCATGCGAACAATTGTATATTCGTGTCCATCGAGGACGAGATCGAACTGGCGGTTGCCAATTCGTTCCAGGCAAAATAGAATGTAGGCCTCTGGAGAAAACCGAAGAAACCAGACCGTCTTCCACCACATCGGATTTTCATAGATTCTGTTTCGCCACGCCCTTGAAACGCGCGCGAAGGCTCGACGGTGGAAGGCATACGAAGTCCATACATCCGTCGGTCCGAATACAAAATCGACTATAGTGTCGAATAATTCGTTCGGGAGGGCGTCCATGTTGCTCGGGCACGGTGTGTTGGACCCAAAAATGCAATAGCTCTCTCTAGGTTGCTTAGATATCTATGTATCACATGTTCGTATCGTTCATCCGGCAACGGGATTTTTTGTGCGGTTACCAGCATCATTACACCCGCCGCTATAAGGAGAAATAAAGATAACAGAATCGAAGACAGAAATCGAAGACCGAAAAAAAAAAAAAAAAAAAAAAAAAAAAAAAAGAAAGGGAAAATAATGGTAAAACTTACACCGCCGTCGCTTACCCTGTTAACTGCAGACGGGGTAATCATGGTCCAGGCACCAGCACCGGGTACAAATTTGCCTTGGTTCATGCCCATTATCTGCATTCCGCCCTTGTGGATTGGGTCGATTTATGCCATAGAACTGGGGCTTGGAAAGCCGTCTGCGATAGACCATCGGCCTGAAATGAGCGGTGGTCCTCATAACTATTAGTCCACCAACATAGGCCTGTGTTTCTTCGGTAGAACGCTGCATTTGGCGAAAATTGATGTCGTGGTTTGGAACATCGTTTGCGTGTCGTAATTGGTAGGATCGTCAGGATCAACCGGGCCGGCGGCTAACTGGTGATCGAATCTGCACCGCGCGATCTATCTACATTCAACCGAACTATCGTACTCAGCTTTCATTACACACTCTCTGGCGAGCTCTCGAAGTCGGTTCGCCCCGTGGCTGACTGAAGCTTAAGAGTTCTCGAAAAAATGTCGTTTTATGTCCCGTCTAAGTTTCTACTGCCCTATGTCCAACAACCTCGTACAACAGCGTCGTCAACGACTTATGGCCTACGGTGACAGAGATACTACTTCTTTAATATCTGTACTGACATACAACAGTTATGGCAGGCGACGACCTTGACGGGCAAGCGTGGGCCGGGCAGCTCGAACTTCTCGACACCTCTACGAATGCTTGCGACGTGCGCCGTGTCTTGTATACAATGTCCGCCGAGCGTCTGTTCTACACTGCGCTCATATCGCGAAAAATGAGCAAGACGGTATCCGACTTCTTGGACTTTCTGAGGCGCAATGAACCAGAGGAAGATCAGTTCTCCACCAGCGACGATGTCAGCGACAGTGGGAGCACTAACAGCAGCGACGGCGGAGGGGATAGCGGCAGCGACATCTCCGTAGACCTCCAGGAAGACGTCGACATGGCCCTTGTCGCTGCGCCCGGTCAGTCGTTACTTCCTTCCGGTAGCCGTTTTAACAATAAAAACAGTGCCTACTCTAGGATTCAATGACCTTCCTCTCGATCTCGGCATAGATGTCGTGACGCAGCTGGGTTACACAGATCGAGTTCGGTTGGCAGGAACATCCACGGCGTCTGCCATGCTTGTCTCCGAGGTCCTACAGCACGACGCCGCTCGGATTCTCAAGCCTTACAATTTAGATTTCGGCCTAATTCGCCTCATGCAGACTGCCACAGGCACCGGTATAGGTGGCTCCACCGTAACTGCCTTGATACACGGCGGCCGCGCATTCGAGCCTGGGGACTTAGACTTCGTTACTGGCCCTGGTCTCGGAGCGTCTGTCGTAGACTTCTTAATCCTCACGGCCGGTTACGAGATTTCGGGAGAAAGTCCTCTTACAATCCGTCTGCGACTCTTCGTCGCGTTTGGTCGCTCAAACTAGGCATTCGCAAAATCAACGTCATTGAATCCTGGACCAACAACCCCCTCGACGCGATTACGAATTTCCACCTTACATGCGTCTACGGAGCTTGGTTGGCGAACGGTTTTTGGCACGGGTACGCATCGCTCACCACGAGTGGAATCGCGATCGCAACCCCGTCGACCCTGTCGACGGCTCAACAGCGGGACCTCCCCAAAGTCCAGGCCGTAGTTAACAAGTATATGGACAGGGATTCACGTTGTCTCTGAACGAGTTTGAATTGCCACATGAATGTGGTGTCGACCTCAACTGTCCGGGACACCTCGCAGGTCCGACGACGCGGGATGCACGTACATTCTGTTTCCCCTTGGATCTATAGCGACGATGTCTCTCCGACTCAATTGACGTGTTGGTCGATGGGAGGTACGGGATGTGAGAACGGCATACTTACCAGAGGAGGCGTAACTGCAGCGTCTTCGAGCGCCAAGTCCTGTGCGTGTGTCCTTTTTGCTCGTCTACTTTTCGGTACTTATATTATCTTCAGCGAGTCGCTGGCTTCGTGTTATGCGCACCTTTGTTGCCCGCAAGATAGCCAGTTGGGCTGCGTCCACTTAGTGTCAGTAACGAGCTGTATATCATGAATCCTTTGAAATACATACACGTGTCTGTTTGTGAACTCTTTTCCAACCATAAACGACCTTACGATTAAGGCTATTTAACAGCATTCAGGTGGGTTGTCTTTTATGCTGATCTCGAAAGATCATACGGCGATACAATCGGCAGCGGAGAGACGAGGACGGACGCGATGCGCGGACCTATACTACTTTTTTATCCTACATAATAAAATCATATTGCCTATATAAACACATACAGTGGATTAGCTGGCTCTACCTGACAGAGGCTGTCTTCGAATCTGCACCGAATACTTTAGACGCCCGGTTGCTGTGCCTTCTGTTGGCATCAGACTGTCATACTTAACTCTTTCCACTTCATTCACGGCGAAAGTCTTTGAAAGTCGTCGGCGGTATGTGCTTTTCGATCCAATGAGCATTAGTATGTAACTTATGTTAACTATACTACTCGTTAGCGACGCGCCACTGGGCTCTGGATCTTCTTCGTCGCGCTGCGCGTTAAACGCCCTTGGCCTTCGCGCTCTCGTTTCTTCGCGCGCGTCACCATTCCTTCGCCTACACTCGACTCCGACCGCTTGGTCCGACCGGTTTTCTTGGGAGTGCTAGGCGCAGGGAGCCGCTCTGCCGTGCTGCTGCCGGACCCAGCGAGTCTCTCCCCGCTCCGCGTTGGCGTCAATTGCTCGGCGTCAGGAACAAGACTGCTGCCACGGTGTTCCTGACTGGCATCGGTTCCTACATCAGGCTCCTTCTGCATGAGGGCTTCTGTGCCGGTCTCGGACTCGTCAACCCGTCTCACGTGGCGTGCAAGAACCTCGTATGCCTGAAGAGCCGTTAGCGTAAGGCCTTTAGCATGGTCGATGGTATAGGCTGATCAACGCACCGTCGACAGTTTCCCAACAGGATCAACTCGTCGATGCAGCGTCGCCTCTACGATGACGACGTCGCCGACTTCCACAGGAAATTCGGTTATACGGGATGACCTTTCCTTTACCAACTCACCCCCTCGGACGAAGTGCACGTCGCATGGGCTTGTTCCTCTGTGGTCCGTGTGTACTACGACACGTGTACCACCTTTACCTGTTTTCCAGTCTCCGTCAGTGCATGCCATTATCCCCTTGGACTGCGCCGGTTAGTGCGGTTTTGTCGTGTATAAACTCAATGACTTACTCTGTCCTGGTCTTCTACAACAGGTTTCATCAGAATTTCGGTCTGTGACTTGAAAAATTGTTGCAGTGCGACGGGCATGTCAGGACTGGCTTCGATGACAAACGTTCGGTGCGAGTTATCGGTGGTTTGTGAAGCGTATGCGTATGAGGATGGTAGGGGATATTAACTTCAAACTCACCACGCCCCGACGAACTCTGCCGAAGAGAGTGAACCAAAACATCACAAGAGAGTTGTCCTCGGTAAATGCAGTCCTATCGAGCGCGCCTCTTCCGTCCTCCGGTTTGTGGAAGTCTACGGTATACAAGGCGTTTGCCATTGTGACCGTGCGTTTACAGAGAAGATACTCTTGCAATTGGTCCCATCCACGGAGCTGAGCTGGCCAAGACGGTTCCTCGTAGTGGGAGCCGGTGTATCTGAGGCGAGAAGACATCATGCGGAATGAATTCGGGGGCATATCCCTGCACATCAGGTAGCAATTCTACTTAAATCGTGCGGATAAATGTCTTACGAATACTCGATTACGACAGAATGATCGTCACTTGCAAGATCCCCATCCACCATCTAAGTGAACGTCTACCTTATACGTGAATTTGCGTATCTCGCCTGCCTGCCCACATATCCCTCCAGAATGCTCTTCTACTTTTCCCTGCGCGGCTGCGACTACGCTGTGCGCGTAAGCCAAGACACCTACGGCCGCCTCGTCGTGGAACTGCAGAGTTTGGGTCAAACCCACATATACATTAACTTGCAAACGGACGATCTGCGAACCCGTACGTACCTCTCCTCGTCATCCCTCAAATACTAAAGTACTTCGCAGCTCGAACCGCGCTCACGCCCTATGATCCATTGTCCCTCGAAGAGCTATTGGCTTTGCAACGCGCTATCTACCTCGTGTTGGCCCCATTTTTTCCTTCCGAAGCAGAAGATTCATTGGTGCCTCCGGTTGGGGATATCTAACGCTTGGCCGCTCAAGTCATAAATCTCATCGGGAGATCGTAATCTTCGACTTCAGATCGCAGTGGAACGCATCGTAAACTTGAAGGCGGTGCCGTAGGCGTACATTAGTCAACGAATATACGACTGTGGAGACGATAAATTTCTTTCCCCATCCAAGCACCCGGAGTAGTATCGTCCTAGCGCGACCATATGATTTACTTTTTTTTCCCAGCAGATTTGTGTCGCTACTACGTAGATAACCGTAGCGGGTCTAGACATATCACCCAAAAAGTCGGCTCGTCCGGGATCTACAAACCAACACTGGTTCGACTGCTTTCGGCCCGCGCCTTAAATTGGCCTGGTGTTTCGGCCACTTCCACTCTTTTTCGAACATGGATACCCCGCCTACGAACGTGATTGCACCTATGGACTGGCACTTGATGTCATTTACGAAGAACCTCATTCGCGCGGAGGAGACTGTGAGCCATTTCGTGTTGATTTGCTGACATGTCATAACATTTTAAAGGAGGGATCGAAATCCGTTCAAGCCGTCCTGATTGCAGACGGTTCGGCAATCTCTCAGTGGATCTGGGTCAGAGTTCCGCTTCACAGAGGGATCCGTCGCGCGCGCAATGTGGACGAAGTCGACGTCGATATCTGGTTGGACGCTGGGCGCGGAGCGGGGGAGGCGTCGTCTGACCTCACAGGCCGCAGTTTCCAAATCGACCGATACCCTTTGGACGAGCCGTCTGACCTGGAGCACTCGTTCACAATCGTTGTTGCACCGCAGCATACAAGCGGCGCCAACGTCCACCCCGTCAACCGTCAAATCGGCCGCCTCGTTCCCCAGTTGGTTACTCCCTGGAGGGGAAACGTTCTCGTGTTTCGCCACGGGAAAACTACCAGTAAGGTAATGATTAACGTCGAAGAAAAAGACTGGGGTGCCATCAAAATGATTCTCACAACGTGCGCATTGCCATCTCCGTGGGGCGACATGCTAACCGATGTAATCATGCTGATTACGACACATCCCGAAGTCCTTATATAGCCGCGCGATTGATTAGTACTATCTAATCAATTATCTACCTTTTGGTGTAGTGGTCTAGAACGCGGCTCGGACCTGCTTACATTAATTGATTAGATAATGCTGGCAAAGGTCACTCAAGTTCGAACCCCGCCCCCGGCACCATTTACACATAAAAATGGCAAAAGGCCGGTGGTCACCGGGACTACCGATCACGTGACCTCGAGAGCCAGCAGCAAGGATCGAAACCTTGGGGTTGATTTATAAGACCTGGAACCACTGAAGAAACCTACACAGTCTCTGTTACCATCGGGAACACAGGGAAAGGATACAGTTCTTCAGAGAGGGGAAGGGTGTAATCATGCTGATTACGACACATCCCGAAGTCCTTATATAGCCGCGCGATTGATTAGTACTATCTAATCAATTATCTACCTTTTGGTGTAGTGGTCTAGAACGCGGCTCGGACCTGCTTACAACCGATCGTGTCAGCGTATTCAGAAAGGGTGTCGTCAGAGCTATTACCATATGATCGACGATCTACCGATTCCTTATTCTGCTACCTATAGTGCTACAAATCGAATTTATCGTGGTCTCGAATTACCTTAAAACTGGTGCTTGGATTCGTGCTCATTTGTCGATTGTACATTTATGTTCGAAAAGCTCCCTCTAAGACGCTCACCGCGCAACAAAAAACAGTGCAACGACACTTTCTGGGACACAGCGGACGTCGTGCTTTACCTGTTGCAGTACCTGAACCTGCTGCAGCTAGTGAACCTATCCCATGTGGACAAACGTTTCCAGGTCTACGTAAAGGAGTACTTGAAGGGGCGTATCACCCGTTATACGTCGCCTTTCTTCACCCGTACCATTGCGCCCATTCCGAGGACTCGGAAGAATATGACGTTCGTGCGGTTTTTCCAGGTGCTTGAGGACACAAAAAGTTGGATCGTTGGTTCAATTCCACTCGCCGCTGCGTCCGTCCTGTCCGACCCTGTATGCCCGACCAACTTGAACATCATCACCCACGACGGCTACATGGACGCTTGGATCGACTTCATGCTCGCCGAGTCCAAGTTCGTTCTGACGGACCGCAGCTGGAGCAGCGGTCCCTACTCTACTACTGCCAAGATGTTCTATAAATTTGCACACCCTCTTATCCGCGTACGCCTTTTTTTATTTTTATTTTTTATTTTTTGAAAGCTAACTGTTGACTATGCGTGTCCAGAACTACGTCGTAACAATCACAACGTCGCGTGCGCCTAACTTGGGAGGCGTTTTCTTCGCTGGCCCAAACACCGACCAGCTCGTTGCAATTGCTGCATATGAGCTCATCACACCCGTGTTGATGAACGTCTCCGAGCAGCAGCACTTGATGTGCTGGAGGCCAGAGAAGCACCGGTATTACATGCTGAGCACCCCCCGGTCTCAACCTACCCGCATTACTCCTCGCTTTGAAGGCGCCACTACCCTCGACAAGAGTACCGCTTCGTGGCAGCGACCGTGCGGCCTATCTTGCCCCGGCGCGTGGAGGAGTGTCCGCGGTTTGAAAGGTTTCGCGCATCTGAAGTGGGGTGGGCTCGACGACATGGACAACGTCACCGATCCCGCATTGCTGGACATAGGTAAGACTCGTATAATGTTCCGTTTCGGGATCCGGTGCGACAACCGTCACTGCAAAAATTCGCATAATTACGTCGAGGAGGATTTGGTAGAGGACGCTTTGGACTAGTTACCACCTGTTAAATATGAACCTATATGAACACACACTTCTCACACCGCCACTGATCGAACTTTTCTGGATAGCCATGAATATAGACCGAGGCGGGCTCACTGGACCAGCTGCGGTGTGTATTACCCAGACCGCTCCCAATTGGTGGCCATATGACCTCAACACGGTCGTGCGCAATAATATGGGGGTGACATCGCTCGACAGTTTCTTGCAAACAGGGGTTGGGTCCAGAGCTCGGAAGAATCCCGAATACATGTTGTCAAACACAACAGGCAGTCAGCTCAAAGGCGCTCGTTCACCAGACTCAATATACATGGACCGCACCTGTACAAGAAGGCCGGCAGACCTGACGTCACCTTGACCGAGATCGGAGACAACTGTATTCAAGCGCATGGCTGGCGCCAGGCACACCGTGTCGACTATACTATGGACCAGCACCACCATAATCGCGCACCACCCATTTGAATGTGTCGAAAGGTTATCTACTTGACGCCAGGGACCTAGTCCGGTCGGTGCCGCGCATGTGTCCACAGTCAACTGACTGTCGAATATGGGAGGCGTATTTTACTGCTGGCCGTCGACCATGCGCCGTTGTTCTGGTCTCCTACGGCGTATGCACGGCGGCTCTTTGATTGGTATACTCGCCTGGAAAGAAGTGGGCGTCCAAATACGCGAAAACGAAGATAAAAAGGTTTTCGTTCACAACGACGCTGACAACGGTTTCCTGCATCACACCTATGCGTTTGGATGGACCTGGCATACCTGCCTCAACGATGCTTGCTCGACTTTCGTGTTTCCTCGTGATCTGCGTTCGACTGTGCCGATTCATACATTGTTGTAACCCGAGCCTAAAGAGGCCCGGTATAGTAGCTTGCAGAAGAAACACGCTATTGACCATCCCATTCCTGTACGCTTGATTGTCTTCTCGGTCATGGAACTCGAGCCTACCGTACGATGGACGACTTACGCGCATACACTTGGATTACGCCGCGAATTCTAGGCGTACCTTCAGAGCCTATGTTCTTGCCAGTACACTGCGTAGCGGGCAGTCCCACCGTCTTTAACGCGTTGGCGTGGCAGCAAGAATACTGGAAAGGGTGTTTTCCTTCGATTGTCATGTCATCTGTAGACGCCCTCGGTCCCATAAACAAACTCTCGGAGAAGACACGATGGAAACTAGGCCCGTTAATGGTGACGTCCTGCTGAGCATGGAAAGACCGCAAATCTAGACCTAGAAAGTGTGTCTAATGTGTCAAAGCTCTTTACCTCGTGCGTGCTCAGGCTGGTTCCTCGTTGGAATGGTCTAACGACCGAGCTAGGTTATGGGCTTCCAAATAACGTGGTACTGCTGTTGGTACTTGTGGGTTGACGACTTTCTGACTTCCGGGATGACAGCCATGAGCGAGAGTAACGTCAATACGAATGTTATTTATGTGGGTGTACGAGCACTGTCATTACGAAAGATACAGCTGCGCCGGTGGGAATAACGCGGCCGGCCACGTGTAAGGAATGCTGCGTCCAGGTACTGTGGGTCCATGCACTCCATCCCTGCTTATCGCTTGCGCCAGCTCCTGTTCAAACATAGCGTCTCTGAGTGGCGCGTCGCGGATAGATGTTCTGCACAACGGACACAGGCGCGAATAACTAAGGTTCCTGGAGATGCACGAATCGCAGAAGACGTGCATGCATAGCGTGCTGTACAATGTGTCGTCAGTACAGTTCAACTAACACTTCAAATTCTTACACAACGGGCCTATTGAATGTATCGGCGCAAATACTGCAAGTGAAAAGTGGTTTCGCGTTAGGTTCGGTCGCCTCCCCAGCGACGCCTTCAGACCCGTGTCTGACAGAACCAACGGACGAGGGACCGGTCGTTGCTGATGAAGACGTTACCCTCTGGTCATCACATACTGCTAGTCAACTTACAATCGTTACTTGCGCGACTCACTGCCGGGAGGCCCGGACCGACATCCGGTACAGCGACTTCTACTGGAGCTGACGGACAGGTATTGGCTAACAACATTGGTAAATGTGTGTGCAGGACCGTTAAATATGCTGCATTTACCTGCAGAGATTCCTCCATCTCCGTCGACGTCGAACGGGCGCTGAGCCGACCACTCGTCGACGTTGATGGCTAGGTCCTGCGTTGTCCCTGCGCCTCGAACAAAACGGCGATACGATTCAAAGACACTGGGTGTGTTTGTAGACTGTGCAGATGCCGCATAAGGACCACTGGGATTCGCCGGCCGCGCAACTCGCACAAAGTACTGTTGGATCGTAGCCTGGTAGAGGTGAGCCCTGGGGTATTCCATGGTTCGCTCTTTGCACCTCACCTATGCCTTCATAAATTAATTCCTGGATGTGACCGTACGGACTTCACCACAGTCTCGTTGCGTCACCTTGCGTTGTCATGCGTAGAGGCCATCGACAGGAAATCAGCGGCCTACACTCGATCCAGCTCCGAGTCGATCCTCGCTGGATCTCGATCTGCTTCCGATCCACGATTAGATCACCTGTGTGGAACGACGAAACAATCACTCAATGACTGTCTTGTAAGCCAGTTTTCCGGTTCGGTAAAACGCTGATGTGGACAGGAAGCAAAAAAAAAAAAAGGGAATAGATCTGCGAATGTACGGGGTCGCGTAATGCCCATTTTCTGGTTCCCATAGGCTGTTCACCCTGAACACATGAAGGGCGCGTCCCCATGGCCGCCCGTGGGTGTTGGTCAAAGTACATTACACCCTGTATCCGCGCTGACCGTTCCTAGAATAATCCATGCTGCCTGCTATCCGCCCCTACAACCGAGAGTACGCGACCGGTACGCGAGGTCGCCTCACCAGCTCGGACTCCAAGCAAACTGGCTCGGGGCGTTTGACGAGGGCTGGTTCTTAAGCGCCTCTAAATTTTGGACAGCTCACACCTGTCCACATAGTTCGCCATGTCCGCACCTGCCCACCAGCAGCTCAACGTTATCTACCAAAAATCGCTCGCTATTCACCAAGAACTCATGCTCGAGAAGGGATACGCAGCGTCGCCTACCGTCCTCGCCATGTTCGAGTGGATGAAGTACAAGAACGGTCAAACCGTCCTTCGCGAACGCCGTCTCCCCGGCGTCTTCGACCCGACTGCTCCGCTGGAACAATTCGGATATGTGATCTTCGTAGGGGAAGTCTCTTTGTCTGACGCCAAAATGTCACCTACTGGGAACCTCAACCCGAACTTCGACGATCCCGCGACAAAAGCCAAGTATTCGATGACAGTGGAACAAGCAGGTTAGTTGACGCTCCGCTAATTTCATATCACCTGAACGCTCATGAATACCTCAGTAGACGACCCCGTGTTGGGCCCAGCGTGGGATATGGCAGAGGCGAATGTCCGTCAGATCGCTTCAATGCTTGTTGGCAACTACGTTCACTTGTGGAGCGACGAGAACGGAAAAAAAGGAGTTCGAATGTCCAAGCGTATATTCGAAGTACAGGGTGAAGGAGGCCCCCGTACGCTGCGTCTTTTCTGAGTGAACTTGTGATCTGATTATGGCATCCAGCTGACGCCGACGTGAACGTTTGGCAAGTGCCTCAGAAATGCCGCAAAAGATTCCTCGACGCCGCCGTCGACCACGACCTACGTGTTCTGCGCGTATTCGATATAGACTCCAATCCGATTGCTCCTACCCAAATTCAAAAGGTCCTTCCCGGCGCCCTCGTCCGCGTTTGCTGCGGTCTGGTATACCACGGCATTAAACAGAAGGACGGCACGATTGTAAACTCAATCAACGGTTAGATATTTCATCGTATACCAATCTTGATATTTATAACATTCCTAGCCACCATTGAGGAAGTCAAAATCCTGAGGAACGCGAGACCAAACCCAGCACGGTTGTTCAGCGGCTCCCGCCCGTATAATTCGGCCTTTTCTAGGCCTGCAGCGCGTGCGACACCGTCGACATTTAACCAAGGACCCGTCGATACTCTGACAGCCTCGGGCTCGCGCGTCCCCCCACTTGCGCAACCTCCGACATCCGCCGTATGGAGCCCCACACCTCAAAGATCAGGCACTTCAGCTGGTCAGCTTGCTGTGAGTCAATCTTCCGGACAATATGGTCTCCGCTGACCATCCAATTTCGCCACAGAATACTGCACAGACGGCGCCCTCTTACAACGCGTACGTCTCGTCGCAATTTGACACGCATCCAACAGGCGCAGTGTCCTCCGTAGGCCCTGTCGTCTCCCAACCAGGCGGCCCCACGCGTACCACCCCACCGGCTCATCCCTTCGGCCCTCCAGTGTGGATCGAGTCTCCCCACATCGCGGACACTGGGTCCTTTGCCCAGCAGACAGTGAGTTCTTTCAATTGATTAAGATACTTAAGCTGACCAGAAAACCGATGCAGATTGTTGCTCGGCCGGAGCCACGTGCGGTGCGTGACATTGTGAATGACATACATCGGGCTTACTTAAGACGTTCGTCAGATTCCATCGCCAAATGGCGTGGCCAGCGCCATCCCACAGACGTCTAGAGTTGTTGTAGTACGCAACGCACCTTGTAGAACTGAGTTGTATCCCTCACCGTCAGCGAACAGCCAACCCACACGCTCGCAAACGGTACCACCGCACAATATAACGCAGTCTACAATGACCCGGCTCGACACCGTCAAACCCCGACTCATCCGGATAATGTCCAACGGGTTGAACCGTCAGCCTTACTTCCCCTCAATGTGAGCCCCCAAAACATGCATTTTATGGCTATACTTATAAAATGCTCCCAGAACCGCGGAACTAATGCCATACCCGATGCTGACCAACTTCGTGGATCTCCATACGCAGTCCCTCATGTGCGTACACTGTTTGCTCATTCTATCTCATGCCTGGCTGAGAAGCTCATAGGGACCTTGGCCATCCGACCTTACAAGGACAGCCCAGCACACCTACGACACAGAACGCCGGGAAGGGCCACATATCCCGATTCCGCCAACGCACGCAACGCCGATAGACCGCACGCGTACCCCAAACCAATACCATGCATTACCCTCTAGCCCATTGACAACGCACGCCTCTGCAAGATTGGTCGATACTGCTCCGTACAATCAAACCGAAAGAACACCACATCGGTTGGAGGCGAGCGGCGCCGCCGAATTGGCTGCTCAGTACCATCGGTCGACGCCGGCCGAGGCAGCTTTACCGACCGGCCCTCAGCAAACACGATTTCCATCTGTAAGTCGCACAACTGTATGTAAAGTATACCCATGGGTATTGAAATATCAGGCACCTCCCGTGCAGGTCGATGTCGCCCGCGCCTCTCCTGCACACGGAAACGGGGATGCGGGCACATTGCCTATGCCCGTCCACGACCATGTTCGCGCTATGGATCTCGAGCACACTCAGTCTCCGCATTCGGTACCCGACTACAGCGTGCGTCCGCTGGTCGCCTCTCCGGCATTGGTGCCCGTTCTTGACGGGAGGAATCCTTTGTCTTCGGCACCCAGTCCTTTCTTCGACGCGACGATGCACCACCGGGCCCGCAACGCTGCTGCTCAGGCTCTCGACGGTTCGACTTTCCGGCCATGTACGCCACCGAAACGACCTTTCCAGTCGGCGGTCCCGCCCACGCCGGGTAGAGATATGCTGCAGCGAGTTGCCACGCCGTTCCGCTCCCGAACCCCCCTCGTCGAGCGTACAACACCACTTACACCTACTAGAGAATTTCTTCCTCAAGTCTCCACGCCCACTCGGCCCCTCACGCCGTACAAAGTGCCGTCGCGCCCTCCTTCACGAAACCCCATTATGGATAGACCTTTAAGTGGCGTGAACCAGTCGTTATTGCCGCCACACAGCGCTCAAGAACAAGTCGGTCCCACCCTGTTTGGCCCTGGTCACCGTCCACCCACCTGCCCTGGCGACGACACATCCGCAAATCCGAGCCGCGACGATGCGTCGGGTTTAGAGGCGATGGCTCGTCGGTCGACACATACGGTACCGGCATACGAGCGCCTTTTAGATGAATTTGACTCGCTGCCCAAGGCCGACAGACTGGGGTTTGTGTCCGGGTCATCTGTGGGTACCTGGTCCGACCAGGTTACTACCCTTAACGACACTCGGGCACCAACGCCCCTCGGCATGCCCATCAATCTTGTGGTCGACCGCGTACCGCAAACTCCGGTGCCCGCATGGGACAGTGCGTATGGCGCGGCTGCGCAAGCGTTCTTGTATCCCACAGCCGGCCATCTCGATATATCGCTCAATGTTGCTTCGCTCTTCGACGCCGCCTCGGACGACTCTACATCGTCCGGTTCGGGGACCACGGAAGACTCCGGTTCATGGGAGGCCTTTAGTGAGTACTGACCATTGTAATGGTATACTTGCTGACGAGCAAAATGTAGCGTCGTCGGAAGACTCGTCCATATCGTGGGCAGAAGATGGTGATACCCTAAACTTGCAGCATGAGTGGTCGCTGACTGGTACCATGTTGCGACAGAAGAAGCTCAGGACAGCTATGGAGGAGAGAAGCCGATAGATTACTACAGACGCCGCCGTGAAATATCCGCGCAAAAACGAAAGGCAGTCTTCCTTGACGACGACAACGTCGCCAGAGTCACCCGGCGCGTTCGCGTAGATTCTCCAGGCGAGTTGGATTTTTTGTGCTGTTATAACTCCAGCTCATTTCACTATTAGTTGCTGAGGATGAGGACGCTGGTGAGGGTTACGCGTAGTAATTGACCCGTCAAACTGTCGTCTATTGCTTTATTTAAGGCGTACGAGGACCAAGCCGAGGCGCTGACGGAGACCCGTACTATATGATTGCTATATGACGATGAAACTGAGTAGGAGCGATTCTGCAGATCTTATATTAAGTCCAAAATCGTTAAACCGTAACGAAATGATACGGCGAATGACACGTGAGGGACACCAACTGATCGGAATCCTGCAACCCGCCCCTAAAGCAAGGTTCCAGACGGCAGGAGCCGGCCCCTAGTGAGGACAGCGTGCGTCAAATTTGGAGGAAAGTGTTGGCAGTGATCAACGGCTGTGCTGGGTTTTTGATCGGGATGACGACATGTGAACATCATTCCTTGTCTCCGAAAACCTTCTTCCGCTTGTTCCTCCACCAATTCCGGGCCAATTCATAAGATCAGGGGCTCGTTCTCATCCCTGGATCCAGGGAAATGATCTGAAATCATCCTGAGAACAAAAAATGTTCCCTCTCGCCTTGCTGAGCCCCAAGAAGACCTTGATTTGAGCTTGAGTAGCAGATTCTCAACCTCTCGATGGTGAGCCAACCGTGTATGATACGGACCTGAGACTTTGGGGATGCTTTTTAGACACCAAAAATTCTCTCAAAACGAAATCAAGGGTTTTTAACTGCCATATTTGGTGGTCACCGAAGGATACATCCTAAAACGCCCGAATTTCGTTGGTGCGTATGTACGAACTTTTTTGGAGTGGTTATTGTAGCCTAGAGGTCAGCTGTTGTTAAAATATATATGCGGATGCATCTTATCTATCGGTACATATTCAATTTTGGCGCACCAATGCACTCTGTGCTTTGCAGAGTGTGCCATTCTGTGTACACAGTGATTTCACCCCTTTCCCTTGGCTCAAAGGGAAATATTTAAGGTGCTCATATACCTCGGAAGTGCTTTGTTATTGTACATAATATTGCAATTGGATGTCTTTAATGATTTGGGATACATTGGGATGGCCGATATCAGTCCGAATGAACGATGTGAGGAGGTGGCCCACTAAGCCGTTTTTGCCGTTTTGGGAAACCGCCGGAACAAAAAATTCCGTAGGTCGAGAGACCATCGTGTAAATTCGCGGAAACTATCTCAACTGACTCACAGGATGAATACCTTGGTGCTAGACCCCATATAACTGTATATACCGCATTTCACGGGTGGGCTCGAGGTCAAAACGGCCATGGTGGCCCACTAAGCAGTCGCAGATAATACCTACAGTACGGTTACATACATACATACAGGAGCACAATATATTTTTATTTTTGTTCGAGTACTTGGGATAATCGTAGTTCGTTCTGCATCTGCATCATAATACCCCGAGCTCTTGTAAGAATGATTCTGTGGTATCCCAAAGCTTCCCCGCCATCTCCGCGTCCTGCGTCGCCGGTGTGCTCGTCAGGACACCGACAGGGAGCATGTACTGCCCGCGGTACGTGTCCGGCTCGGCGCGGACGCGCGGGGACGCGGCGGCGAAGAGGGAGGTCGACGCGCCGTCGTCGGGGCGCGTCATGAACCGACTGAAGAGGAAGTTGAAGAGGCGGGGAAACGGGAAGTAGTGCGCGAAGGTGTTGACCGAGCCCGGATGCACGGACATGACGAGGATGCTGCGTCCGCCGCGGCGCGCGCTTTCAAGGGTTTCGTCGAGCCGCCGTTGCAGCTCGGTGGTCCAGAGGTTTATGGCATATTTGGAGACCGCTACGACGATGCACTTAGCCTGGTTGGTGGAATATGCATGGAGGCACTGGGATACAGACCGTATCGCGCGAAGCTGGACAACAAGTACGATTTGCACTCGTCCCGGAAGATGCCTGGCTGGCCAAAATCAGTGGAAGGCTTCGTCATCCGATGGGTCTGGGAGGATAGCTGTGGTGTTGGGTTCAGTTCAAGCAACTGTCACAGTGGGAACATTTCACATTGATAATTCGAACATCGCTCTCGGGCTCCTGCGCCGTTTTTATGAGCAGGTCCAAGAGTGTCCGGGTAAAGACATATGGGCCGAGGTAACTAACAAAGGTGTTGTTAGCGGAAGGTGCAAGGCACTTGCACACACTTTGTAGCCATTACTTTGGATGTACCTAGTGACATCGTTCAGCTCGCCACCCAATTGTCCAAATTTCATTCACCCTACCATCAACGGTTTTATGAGATTTTTGGTTACGATCGGAGAGCCTGGGACCGCTCCGTCATTGCAAATAGGGATATTTGGGAGCTCACATTCCAGCATTATTGACTGGCACAGAATGGTTATGTGAACATTTCTCATCACAACCACACCGAGGGACGCACCTACTTAATATATCGAGCCTCGTTTCCTTGCTGAGAAATTCTTGGGCCGACTCTTTAGCCATTCGAGGGTCGGCCAGATCCAGCTTGAGAAACACGACCTTCCCGCCGCTCTCCTGACCTTCGAGCTCTAAACTGGCCGCAGCCTTTGCACCCTTGGACTCATTCCTCGCTGCAAGATAGACTTTCGCTCCGCGTCGCGCCAGGAATTTGACTGTGGAGTAACCGATTCCGACACTATGTATTTTAAGCTGCTCGTACAACGCGTCGCGCAAGCCCTCCACTTACTTTGCACCGGTTACGATTGCGGCCCTCCCAGAAAGGTCGACAATATCTTTGGAAGGGTTGAACTTTTTAGAAGAATGCAAATTGCCCATGGTTTGTGAAGTGAACGCGTCGCGTCCAAAAGAGATTACATCGTGTATGATGAGAAGTGACGTAGCTCGAACTTGGAGTTTTTTTCTCCAAAAAAGTTGAACCTCTTCACAAGCAGAGAGACTTGAAGCTTGAAGGTGGTCTCGGATCCCTAGGATATGCGATAGGCGTGCGCGACTCGGAGCGTGAGCGCGTGAGCTCAGAGCTGGTCACTATATGCACGGACGGAACTATTGGCGAACACCAAAAAAATTTATAGGCGCGCGACCTCGGCGAGCGGAACTGTAGTAGCCAAGTAGTAGCCTATGAACGTTGAACAGCTTCTCAACTCTGTCGTTGCAGTCGAGAGAAATCGTCCAAGAGACGGTCTCATGATCTAGATCATCCGGGTCAAGTCGTCTGCCTCAGTATCCGTCTGATTCCGTTCCAGCCCGCACAACTTGGTTCGAGCTCCCGTCCCGTTCATAAAATAAAATAGCCAGCCAATGGCAGCTCTTAATATTTCGTTTATAAGCCTTAGTGAAACTAGTTAGAACACGCCTTTTGGAAGTTTTTTTTATGTGCTTTTATTACGCTCCTCACATGCAGGAGGTGTTGGCATTTGCACATAAGTCTAAGAGCAGTCATTGAATTTAGTTCGGTAGAGGACTATCACTATCGTAACTAAGGCTTCTTATCGAAGCCCTCGTAACCTTCCTCCGCAGCATCTTTGAGAACTTTGGCGTACGCAGGTACACCACCGGTGAAATGCAGCATTTGCACATGCTTGCGTGGGATGTTACTCCCCATGTAATCAGACCGCTTTGCTCCAGACCATAGCATCTTCGAAGCCGCTTCCTGCACTTCATCCGAGTAGGTCTGTTGCGCGTCCTCTGTAGGCACTATTCGCGAGATTCCATTCTCCTTCATGTACTGAATGCAGTCAATGATCCAGTTGCTCGTGATTTCCTAACAGATGGCTGGCTGGTGAGTACTCATTTGAAAGTAAGAGAACAGTGCCTACAATGGTGCAGGGAGCATTGCTCAGCGCGGACGGCGCATGAGGACCGTTGATCCAGAAAGCGTTTGGGTAATTTGCACTGGCCAACCCGAGATATGTCTGCACGCCGTTCGCCCACTTGTCCTTGATGGATACACCGTCCTGACCCCGGATATCGATGGAGGTGATGCCGCCGGTGACCATATCAAAGCCAGTCGCGATAATCAACGCATCTAGCTTATGCTCCGTCCCGTCACTCGTCCTCAATCCACCCGGAGTAATTTCTTCGATCGCGTTCTCGTTAACATCGACGAGCTTGACATTCGACTGGCGATACGCCTCGTAATAGCTCGTCTCCAAACTCGGTCGTCTGACACCCCATGGAAACGGGGGCTTGAGTGGAGCGAGCTTTTCCTGAAGCTCGAGAGGATAGTCAGAGATCCGCTCAAGTATCTTCTTCCTCCAAAACGCATAAAACTCGTCACTGGCTTCTTGCTGGTAGAAAACGTCCTTGAATGACCCTAACCAGAGGCGGAACCCCCCATCTCCCACTGCTCCTCGAAATATAGGCGTCGTTCTTCGGCAGTGAGGGAGAGTGTTTCGCGTTCGTCAAGATCGTAGAGTAGGCCCGAAAAAGTCTGGTGTTGGCGAGCTAGATGGATCGGATATAGTTCCTTCTTCGCCTTCTCTTGCTCCTCTGCACTGAATTGCTTCTGTCTCAAAGGAAGGGGGACACAGGGTGTTCGCTGGTATACCGTAAGGTGTTCAACAAGAGGAGCGATCTCTTGGATCACTTCAACTCCAGATGAACCGGTTCCCACGACGCCTACCCTCTTCCCGCTAAAATCGTAGTCTGCAGGCCATCTGGCGCTGTGATGGAGCTCGCCCGAGAAGGTACCAATTCCTTTAAACGGAGGAATGAACGGCTTCGAAGCTATACCCGTGCACAGGCTGAGGAACTGCGCACGGAGAACTCGCCCGTCCTCTGTGGTGATACTCCAGCGGACCGATTCTTCATCCCATATGGCAGAGGCAACTCGAGAGTTGAACATCACATCTCTCCGAACATCGCACTTCCGGTCCACGTAACGAAAGTACGCCTGCAGTTCCTCGCCGCTAGGAAAGAGCTCCTTCCACGTCCAGTCTTTCCAGAGTTCCGCGTCGGAGAATTGATAGATGGTGTGCTCGACATCGACTCGGATTCCCGGGTAGACGTTCCAATACCACGTCCCGCCTAAATCCTCACCCATCTCGAGTATTTTGGCTGTGAAGCCACGTTTGCGAAGATGGATGAGCTGGTGGATGCCAGCAAAGCCAGCACCAACAATTAGGACGTCGTACTCTTGGGTTTCAGCCATAGAGTGGGAAGCGATGGAAGCCGGTGGACAGGGCCGTTTACTTATACCTACTTCGCGCTCTTCTTCGCGCTCTTCTTCGCGTCCTATTTCGCCTTGCGTCGTAAGATGCGACCGTACCGATCTTCCTTCCTTCCTCTACCTACAAGAAGAGACCTAGACCTGCGCATGCAATTGAAGATGGTCTCGGATCCCTATGAGTGTCCAGACTCGCGATAGGCGTGCGCGAGCGTGAGCTGGTATCACTACAGGACTATTGACCAACGTCAAAAAATTTGTGTGGGCGCGCGAACCTCGGCGAGCGAAACTGGAGTAGCCAAGTAGCATCCCATGAACGTTGAATACCTAAATTCGAGAAATCGTTCAAGAGATGGTATCATGATCCAGATCATCCGGATCAAGTCGCCTACCCGTTTCCAGCCCGCACAACTTGGTTCAAGGTCCCGTTCATAAAATAAATCACTTAGCCAATCGCAGTTTTTAATCTTCATTTATCCTTTGGTGAAACTAGCTAGAAACACGCTTTTGAAGGGTTTTTTTTGTGCTTTTATCACGCTCCCGCTCTTCAGGAGAAGCCGTATTACAACTGTTTCCAGAATTGATGGTTCTTCCCTCCTTGTTCCCTCCATAATGAAGGCTGCGATCCAAAAGAGCAAAAAGTCGAAACCCACCAAGTCTAAATTCCTCTCCCACTCGCACACGCTCGCCGGCTATGCAATCTCCCGCCCTGCCTTCGAGACCCTAGCTGCGTCTCTTAAGCCTTCCACCATCCTTCCTCTCCTCAACCAGAAAGGCTGCCTCAAAACGAGCTGTGAGGTTTTTATGGCGGCTATGTGGGACATCGGCTATGAAATTCCTGAACCGATCAGTATGTGGTTGAATAATTCTTTGACTAGACTGTCTGACTGATATATCTTGCCACTGCTAGTGTTGCACGTCCCCTCGGTCCAGTGGCGCGAGGAAGACAAGAACGATTTTTTTGCCACCGTACAGGATGTATTCTTCCCACTCCATCGGCTTAAGCCGCATGAGCGCATCGAAGAGGGGGAGCAAGACAAGAAAATACTAGCACATTTTGCGGATCGTATCGCTGCTGCCGGTGGCAAATTCGATCCTGGCAGCGCACGCTTTATTATGAAACCCTTCAACAGCCTGGGGATCCCGGTATGTGGCCCCACTGGTCCACTGATTAGTGCTCAATGTTTATACATGCCAGGTCTTTGATTGATAGTCCAATACCTTGCACTTGTTGGGAGCATGATCCTGGACAGAATTTGTAGTGACAGGCGATGGACGCGCAACACATCTTTGGGGTTGTACCTGTCGGCACTCGCGGTTGTATGCATATTTGTCAGTACGGTACTGGCGGAAGGGCACCTGATGCAGTTGTACGCTTAAGAGGGTCGTAGATTCACCCGTCGAGATTTTGAAATGAGCTCGTGCGCTCGCTCCTTTACGCGTGTTCCTGCGCAGACGTTTCATGGCTGAATAGAGTAACGACGAGGAAGTGGCTGCTCTGCATCAAGACTCGTCACAGTCAGTGGCATTTTCTCCAACGATGATGTTTCAAAATTGACGAGACGCGATGGAGTACCACGATGCGACGCTTGGGCTAGACTGAATGCACCGACACTCCTGGCTTTAACTTGACTCCATTCCTGTATGTTCAACAGCGCACACAGTGCGGCTCTTGCGGATATTCTCTGTCAGCGCTCTTTCACCATCTCAAATTCAAAGAGAACAGGCTTAACAGCAGCTTGACCCTCAAATCCGAGATCTCAGGCTCAATCATCCTCCAAGACTCGAGTTACGACAATGAATGTTGGACCACGCCGCGCTCTACGATCACGGCGCAACGAAAAGAAGAAACTAAAACGTGCGGCTCCCGCTGGCCGTTGAAGCTATTGAACCTCTACTGCCGTCTTGCATGCAAAATATCTGGCTAACGCGTGACCACGATTGCAACCTTCATCACTGGTATTATATGAATCAAAACGCGGTACTAGTAGCCAGGTAACCTGTCTTCAGTTTGCTAAGCTTGCCTCCTGTAGCTCCTTGATTATTTAGGGAATACCGTTCTCTTTTTTTTTACGAGGGAACATACATAGCTCTCTCAGAAAAACAGCGGCGTTTCAATTTGTAATTCTTGGCATAGCACGAGAATGAGTAAGCGGTGGGCTAGAAATTCAGACCGCGGGATGGGAGACTGAAAATGTGGGGGGATCCCAGCGAATGACCTGTGGATGCACGAGCGTTACCGGACGCTTCGTCAGCTTTTACCAAAAATGGGACAATATGGGTTGTTTTGGCCTATTGTTTGATCTACGGACCGAGGATCCGAGGACACACATCCCAGGAAAGCACACTCATCAAGACACTCATTGTCACTCGATGCGGGGTGCGAGACCTCGGTTACAATTATCCGAGTCCCGAGGGCACTGGCAGGGCAAGGCCTAGGTTTTCGAACCGTTAGTCTAGGTTAGTGCCCTGGGAAATTTGTGAGCCACCCGCGATCGACGTGACACGGTCTCGTCAAACCCCCTCCTCCTCCGCCAGTTATTTACCTCCGTGCGATGTCTTCCAAACTCTGGAGAGGCGACGTCGTGGCCCCGGCGCAGAGCCTCCTCGAAAACTTCTTATCAGTCAGTCCTCTGTATTTCGGCAGGCGCCCTGTGGACGGCGCCTATCCAGAATCAACGATGGCTTGTCAATTTCAAGTCATGTGTATGGCATCCGTTATCATATAAATGGAGACGTGCTCTGTCTCTCCTGATCACAATGCCCCGCGTTTGTAAAAAAGGAACCCGTCAGTGTTTTCGTCTGTCCCTTCTTTTAGCCAAGCTCAATATCTGCGGGGTGGCCAGGTGCATCGGATTCGGACGGATTCGTCAAGCTCTCCAGTCGCGTCGTAGCCAGCGATGCGGGAAAATGGAAGATGAATGTTTTCAACGTTCGTTCTGGTTTTCTCGTATAGGTTCATTTAAATGGTCATTTTCAGCCAGAGACGCGGCAGCAAGTCAATTTACCCATCCAAGTTAAGATTGGCAAACGGGTAGGTTGACGGTTGGAGATTGTTGTTCAGAATTTGATCCGTATTTCTGTTCGAAAGACCAGACAAGGCGCATCAAGCGTTTTGGACAAGGTAAAAAGGGATGATACCCGGCGACCAAGTGATGGCTTAAATTTTGCGTTAGTGCAGGGAACTTCTCGGTATTTCCATGGTAGCTTCCACTCGTCATGCTCGTGTTGAATTTCCTAATGACAATTTTTAGCCACCACACACACTATGGACCGCCGACTGCAACGCCTCCGATGATGCAGTAAGTTTTAGAACCAATTCCCTTTTATCTCAAGTTGAGATATTCTCTTGAGCGTCTGGATCAAGGTTGGACAACCTGGTGTTCCTGTTTATTACCAGCTGGTGAGGGAGTGAGGGTTTAGATTTGAGACAGGTTTGAGTTTGTCGCCGCCTTAATGGTCCAACCTCAGTATGATTTGTAAACTCCCACACATGCCAATTTTGTTCTTGTGAGGGCCAATTGGCTCTAAATAAACAAGGGAGGCATACCTCATCACTCCGTGAGAAAAGTTGCATATGTTCATTTTGTACACCAATCGTATATTACGCATACTACTATAACAAAGAAATGCGTGTTTGCAATTGTAGGGTTCTTTTTTCAAAATTCGTGAACTTCAGCCGTAGCTTGGACGAGGTTCTTTGCTGTTTCAGACCGAGGGGTGATCGAACATGCAAAGTGCTGAGGGTGGCTGTTTATTACAGTTAGCATTCAATATCTTCTGCCATTAATCTCATACATACCTGACCAATCCGTCGGAATAATTGGATTCAATGTCAATCTCATGCCCAGCAGCATCCATTGCTTTCGCAATATTGAACGTCGATAGAACAGAGACAATTGTCGCCCAGACTGTCGCGTCTGCTGTATGGCGACCCACACAGATGCGTCGACCGGAATCTAGGAACGGAAAAGGCGTTAGATATTGCAAGACATTTAAGCGATCAACTAACCCAAAAGTCAACACAGTGTCGTCGTCATTTAACTCCCCATCGACAGTGAAGAACCGGTCGGGACTGAAACGTTCTGGTTCGGGATAAATAGATTCGTCGTGTGTCATGGCCCTTGAAAGGCTGGATTAGAGAGAACTTGAAAGAGATAAATATTGTCCACCATATATTGCTGATGACAGTTGCACCTGAGCCCGCGGTTAACTCACGGTTTCACGAACCAGCAAAATGACTACCTTTTGGAATGAAGTAACCGTTGTATATATCGTCGGCACTCGCTGCATGAGCCATGCCGAGGGGCGTGACTGGTTTCCAACGCATGACCTCTCGATACAGAGCCTCGACGAAAGGTAGTGATGGTCGATCTTCAAATTCTGGGAGCCGATGAATGCCAATGACGGTGTCGATTTCACTTTGTGCCTTCTGTTGATGTCTGGATGGACCGCCATGGCCAAGAAAAACGAAGCCATAGCAGAGACCGTCTAAGTGAGTTAAGCAAAGATGTATCCATGCATTGAAATTGCGTACGCTATCCGCCCCAGCTAATATTGCAATAAAGATTTATATCTTGGAAAGGAGAGAGTAGTAGATACTGCATATGCCGTCGCTGCAACTTCTTGAATTGCTTGCTCGTCGGAACGATTCCGAGCTTGACTGGCCTCGAGTAGTTTTTGCTACAAATGATTGTGCATCCGCGCCATCTCGCTGCAAGTTGGGGTTAGTGTCTGGTGGCAGGACCACTAGTAAAATGTCGAACCATGTTTTGCTTAGCGAAACCAAACGGCACTGCCCGCATTTCTTGAGTTAACTGGCGGCATTCTAAATGACAATAGCATCGGCAAGTCAACACTGGTTGACGATTTCTGTCCATTTTACGCACCGGCGGCATAACTCTGAAAGCCTGCACCTGGGAACCATGCCGGCAAGTATCGGAGTATCGGAAATGTATTAACGGCCACAGCGCCCGGGAAAAACGAGTCGGAGAGTTTTTTGACGGCATTCTCGGATAAGGTGACGAATCGGTCATTGGTAGGGCTGGACATCGTATCCGTAGACTGTTGACATGATGATTGCTGCAGCCACACTACCCAATATTTTATATCAGCTTTGGGCGGAAGTAAGGCGGAAGATGAATCTAATGACTCACGTTTTGAGAAGATCCCGAAACTCTTGGGGAGTAGACAGTAGTCCTAGTAATAATGCGTGGACCTTTCTCATCTGAACGGGGCGGTAATTTCGCGACATATCTCGGCGGAAGTGCTGTTGAAACATTCTCCTGTGGTGCCGCCACCTGTCTCCCAACCGCATGAGTCCCACATTGAAATCCCACCCCATGCTGGGGTATATAGAATAAGTAAAACAAGAGACTGGGAGCGTATGACTATAAGAATCTCACAGTTCTATCATGGGAACAACTGGACGGTCAGAATATATGTGTGACCGTTTTTCAAAAAATTCAAAGGCAGTTTTAACGGAGTTGATAATAATAATGTGCTGGCCCAAGGCACTTGCATGCACAAGGTCACCTTTTGTCATTCAAAAGATCGCTATTCAACCGTGATTCTGACACACACCATATTGGAGTCCCCACTCCTTGTATGTCAACCAGGGGAGTTTTGTGGGGAGTTCACGGGCATTTCCGATGACGGGTCGAGGGGATGGTCCGGGAGGGAAAGGCAGGTCAGATGAGCGTTGCCAGAGTCTTTTGCTGAAAAACTTGAACAATACGATGATCAAAGCACAGAGAGCCAGAGAGCTACGATAATCCATGGGGACGAAGAGGACGACGGTTCAGTAGAATTGGGATACCAATTAAATAGTGGGTCAGCAACATCAGTTTTTTCATTGGACGGTGGACCCTCCCGTTGAATGCGGTTGTCTCTCGTATCAGCACATAGCCGGTTATCCTCATCTTCCCAAATCATGTCTAAATTTTAGATGGTTACACGAAGTTGTATCACGTTCCAGACGTTGCAAAAATCAAAACCAAACAAAAACTTTGAGTTCGGAAAACTTGTTTTTTCCAAATCTCAGAATATCCCTATATTACATCTGTACATACTATGTACATGTAGTATGCCCCTTCCCAAAGGACCAGGGCTAAATCTGCGCAGAGCATGTGTGGAACGGCAATTGATGATAGTATTGATGCGATCAATTGAAGCCGAAGCTGTGCCGAGATTTCCTACCCTCAGTCAGTTGACCTCTAGAGATTCAATTCTGGTAATTTGGCCTAGGAATAATGCAGGAGGAAGCTACGAGGTGCATTTCAGTTTGAAAAACTCAGAGAATAACTTGGAATTACCCAATGCAATTCGGCTAATTCCGGCAACTTCCGAGTTGTTCAAGCTAAACACACCTCGAGGCAACCTCGAGGTTTTATAGCCCCAAGGCTATTACTATTATTGAAGCAATGGAGGTCAACCCAGCTAGAGTACAAAATCCCGGCTTCATTTCAGCTTTATTGATGGGATCAATATTATCAACGGCCCGGGGACTCCCGCGGATGCGTTCTGCACATGTTCTGCTCAAATTTTGTCGGTAGGTTTGTCCACCCTACTGTGGATGTAATATGAAGGCATTCTGAGATTTTTTGGGAAAAAAGTTTTGGGACCCGCATTTCTTAATTTAATTCATGTTCCATCAGAGTGCATCCTCTATGTGTATCTATGTTACCTCATTTATACATCATTACAACCTCACTAAAACCTCATTACTGAATCTTTGGAGGTCAACTGAGGTAGGAAATCTCGGCACAGCTTCGGCTTCAATTGATCGCATCAATACTATCATCAATTGCCGTTCCACACATGCTCTGCGCAGATTTAGCCCTGGTCCTTTGGGAAGGGCATACTACATGTACATAGTATGTACAGATGTAATATAGGGATATTCTGAGATTTGGAAAAAACAAGTTTTCCGAACTCAAAGTTTTTGTTTGGTTTTGATTTTTGCAACGTCTGGAACGTGATAAAGTTGAACCAATAGCCCTCGCCGCCATTGTTTGGGTTCAACTTGAATCAGCTCGGAAGGACGTACGTCCGAAGTTCCTTCGGTGAGCATAACATATCGATCCAGGGTTGGAAAGTTCAGGCGTTTGTTTCGCGCCGAATGTCTTCAGAACGAGTTCGAGACAAACTTGGACTAAGCGGCCGCTTGGCTATCCGGCTATCACTGGGCCGAATATCCGATCAGAGCGAAACGTGTCATTTGCAAACGCACAATGGTGGCCGCAATGGAGCCCAAGAAACAGTCGAGTAACAGACACCTGGTGTTCCTATTTATCAGCTGGTGAGGGAGTGAGGGTTTAGATTTCAAACAGGTTTGAGTTTGTCGCCGCCTTAATGGTCCAGCCTCAGTATGATTTGTAAACCCCTACATATGCCAATTTTGTTTTTGTGACTCAGTTCAGGACCAATTGGCTCTAAATAAACAAGGGAGGCATACCGCATCATAGGCTCGAATCCAGCCTGTCTATGAAAGCAGAGCTTGTCGATAGACAGGCTGGTCGATCGGAGTTTGAATTCCCATAACGCGCGATCAATCTCCCAAAAAGGCTAATTTGTCAGCCAGCCACAGCGAAAAATTGCTGACAAATAGCCTTTTATGGTAGTGATCGCGCGTTATGGGAATTCAAACTCCGATCGACCGGTCTGTCTATCGACACTTTCATAGACAGACGGTCACCGGTCTAACCGCATCACTCCGTGAGAAAAGTTGCATATGTTCATTTTGTACACCAGTCGTATATTTAGGAGGAGGAGAACAAAGAAATGCGTGTTTGCAATTGTAGGGTTGTTTCTTCAAAACTCCTGAACTTCAACTGTAGCTTGGACGAGGTTCTTTGCTGTTTCAGACCGAGGGGTGATCGAACATGCAAAGTGCTGAGGGTGGCTGTTTATTACAGTTAGCATTCATATCTTCTGCCATTAATCTCATACATACCTGACCAATCCGTCGGAATAATTGGGATCAATGTCGATCTCATGTCCAGCAGCATCCTTTGCTTTCGCGATATTGAACGTTGATAGAACAGAGACAATTGTCGCCCAGACTGTCGCGTCTGCTGTATGGCGACCCACGCAGATGCGTCGACCGAATCTAGTAACGGAAAAGGCGTTAGATATTACAGACATCTAAGCGATCGGCTAACCCAAATGCCAGCACAGTGTCGTCGTCATTTAACTGCCCATCGGCAGTGAAGAACCGGTGGGGATTGAAACGTTCTGGTTCGGGATAAATAGATTCGTCGCGTGTCATGGCCCTTGACAGACTGGATTAGAGAGAATTCGAAAAGCATAGAGAATATCCACCATATATTGCTAATGACAGTTGCACCTGAGCATGCGGTTACTTTATGGTTTCATGAACAAGCATGATGGATACCTTTCGGAATGAAGTAGCCATTGTATATATCGTCGGCAATTGCTGCATGAGGTACGCCGAGGGGCAGGACTGGTTTCCAACGCATAACCTCTCGATACAGAGCCTCGACGAAAGGCAGTGACGGTCGATCTTCAAATTCTGGGAGCCGATGAATGCCAATGACGGTGTCGATTTCACTTTGTGCCTTCTGTTGGATGTCTGGATGGACCGCCATGGCCAAGAAAAACGAAGCCAGAGCAGAGACCGTCTAAGTGAGTTAAGCAAAAGATGTATCCATGCATTGAATTGCGTACGGTATCCGCCCCAGCTATATTGCAATTAAAGATTTATGTCTTGGAAAGGAGAGCAGTAGTTACCTGCATATGCCGTCGCTGCAACTTCTTGAATTGCTTGCTCGTCGGAACGATTCCGAGCTTGACTGGCCTCGAGTAGTTTTGCTACAAATGATTGTGCATCCGCGCCATCTCGCTGCAAGTTGCGGTTAATGTCTGGTGGCAGGACCACTAAATGTCGAACCATGTTTTCCTTAGCAAAACCAAACGGGACTGCCTGCATTTCTTGAGTTAACTGGCGGCATTCTAAATGACAATAGCATCGGCAAGTCAACATTGCGAGGATTTACGCACCGGCGGCATAACGCTGAAAGCCTGCACCTGGGAACCATGCCGGCAAGTATCGGAGTATCGGAAATGTATTGACGGCCACAGCGCCCGGGAAAAATGCGTCGGAGAGTTTTTTGACGGCATTCTCGGATAAGGTGACGAATCGGTCATTGTGGGGCTGGACATCGTATCCGTAGACTGTTGACATGATGATTGCTGCAGCCACACTACCCAATATTTTATATCAGCTTTGGGCGGAAGTAAGGGGGAAGACGGAATCTAGTGACTCACGTTTTGAGAAGATCCCGAAACTCTTGGGGAGTAGAGAGTAGCCCTTGTAATAATGCGTGGACCTTTTTCATCTGAACGGGGCGGTAATTTCGCGACATATCTCGGCGGAAGTGCTGTTGAAACATTCTCCTGTGGTGCCGCCACCTGTCTCCCAACCGCATGAGTCCCACATTGAAATCCCACCCCATGCTGGGGCATATAGAATAAGTAAAATGTGTCACTGGGAGCGCTTAAAAATCTCACAGTTCAACCATGGGAATGACTGGGCGGTCAGAATATATGTGCGACCGTTTTTCAAACAATTCAAAGGCAGTTTTAACGGAGTTGATAATAATGATGTGCTGGCCCAGAGCGCTTGCATGCACAAGGTCACCTTTATCATTCAAAAGATCGCTATTCAACCGCGATTCTAACACACACCATATTGGAGTCCCCACTCCTTGTATGTCAACCAGGGGAGTTTTGTGGGGAGTTCACGGGCATTTCCGATGACGGGTCGAGGCGATGGTCCGGGAGGGAAAGGCAGGTCAGATGAGCGTTGCCAGAGTCTTTTGCTGAAAAACTTGAACAGTACGATGATCAAAGCACAGAGAGCCAGAGAGCTACGATAATCCATGGGGGCGAAGAGGACGACGGTTCAGTAGAAATGGAATATCGATTAAATAGTGGGTCAGCAACGTCAGTTTTTTCATTGGACAGTGGACCCTCCCGTTGAATGCGGTTGTCTCTCGTATCAACACATGGCCGGTTATCCTCATCTTCCCAAGTCATGTCAAAATTTTAGATGGCTAAACGAAGTTGACCCCTCGCCGCCATTGTTTGGGTTCAATTTGAATCACATACGTCCAGAATTTTTTCGGTGAGGACAACATATCGATCCAGGGTTGGAAAGTTCAGGCGTTTGCTTCGTGCCGAATGTCGTTCATGACAGGAAGCAGGAGCATTTGTTGACAAGTTCTAGACAAAAGTTGACAAACTAAGCGGCCGGTTGGCTATCCGGCTATCACTGGCCGAATATCCGATCAGCGAAACGTGTCATTCAATTGCGCGCAAGCAGTGCACGATTGCTCAAGCGCGTACTCCGTAATGGAACATCCCAAGAAACAGTCGAGCAACAGAAAGTGGTGGATCGCGGGAGCAGCTCTTTCTGTCGCACTGTTCCTCTTCTGGAGTTCAAGCGGAGCCAAACCCGCCTTGGTCGAACCGAGCTCCTTGGTCACGAAGGTGAACCAGCATTCAATTCCAATTGAATGTCGATAATAATCGACTGCCAGGCCGTAGTGGTCTTGAAAGGAGACTCGCAGGCTACTGGGACGGTCACTTTTGAGCAACAAAAAAATGGAGTCGTCACTGTGACTGGAGAGCTTCGTAACTTGGACCCTCTCGCATCGCGCGGCTTTCATATCCAGTACGTTCCATTAATATTGTTGCCTTGGAGTCATTATCCACTTGATCTTTTTAGTCAATTTGGAGACTTGACCAACGGCTGCCTCTCAGCAGGGCCTCACTTTAATCCATTTTCCAAGGTACGCGCCCTGGCTGTTTCTTAACGGGACCGCCCCGAAATATACCAACCTACCCACCAAGAATCACGGAGCGCCATCCGACACAGAGAGGCACGTTGGGGACCTAGGTAACATCAAGACCGACGAGCTTGGCTCCGCGTCTTTCAAATTTGAGGACAGTCTCATTTCTTTAAATGGTCCATTGAGCATTGTCGGGTGGGTGCTATCCTGTATCCTTGTTCTTATTTTCAGCTTTTCATAGTCGCGCCGTTGTGCTTCACGCGGTACGTCGAGTCTCTCATCTTACGACGGTCTCGCTAACCTATTCGGAAGGGAACTGATGATCTCGGACGCGGAAATGATCCTGAGAGTTTGAAGACAGGAAACGCCGGTGCGCGAGCTGCGTGCGGAGTTATAGTTCGTCGAATTCTTGATCCTTCATATTCGCTTTCAACTTAAAAAAACTTAGGGCCTACCGAGCGATAACTGATGTAAAACCATGTATAATATTGCCTGCCAATACTGTGGGATATCGATGTCCAAGAACGTTACAAGCACTGAATATAATTGAATATCCTGACGACGGATATTGAAAGTAACGAACCTGATAATAGTAAGGCGGGCTAATCGCCTTGCAGGTGAAAGGTGAAGCGCAGACGGTAGGCCCCGAGTATCCGGTACCTGGGAGACAGGTGAGTTTATGCAGTCTCAACAGGCAAGGATTTACCTCCACACTGGCCGAACTGTGTCTGGCTTGGTCCGGATGCTGTGGTGGTGGTCGTTGTTGTCGTAGAAGATGTCGACGAGGTGCTGATAGAAGTAGTGGTAGTAGACGAGCTTGATTTCGTGGTGGTGGTTGTGACTGGAACAATCATCAATATATCGCCGAATCTCTCCCAATGCTTGCTTGCTTTACCTGTTCCATTCCCGATGCTTGTTGTGATGGGCCCGCTTTCAATATATACACCGCTGAAGTACCAATCTTCGGGAGTCCCGCCGTTGATAAGGCGAAGGACCCCGAGATGCCAATCTTCAGAATTGGTCGATGTGGAAGCTGCGATGTTTTGCACAACTTTGACCAATGGGCTTGCACCAGTACTGGCCCAAAGTCCAACTGTTCCGGCGGAAAACTAGACAGACCATTAAACACGCATGCCAAAAAAGAAGGAATTTCTGTTCGACGTACGTCGATATCGTATGCAAAGTTGAACCTGGTGAGCGTGCGATGAGCATAAAAACGAGGGAAAACGAGGCGACTGACCAGGTGTTGGGATCAAAGGGTGCGTCCCAGTGACCAACTCCTTGAACCTTTAAGTGACCCACGTTAGCCTCGGTAAATTCGGGGGAAATGCAGAGATAACGTGCCATCCATGTCAAATGGGTGGGATTAGGTGAAACCCCGTATTTGAGCTTTAGGACTCGTTAGCGTTGTGATTCTCAATTAAAAAATTGTAGTGTACCTCCGTGAAGTGGCTCTCGAAGAAACAGATCTGGGCAAGTAGTGTAAATCGAGTAAGGTTCCGTCAACGTGAATGTCAGTGTTTAAAGTACCTGATGTTCCATGGTGGACTAAGCGAGGGTGAGAAAATAACATAACCTTGCGAATCGATGAGCACTTACGTCTGGAAGATTTGTGGACGGGTGCGCAATAGAAAAATGGTAAAACAAATTCCCAGTCCCCAAATTTTGAGTCGTCTTTAGGTCAAATCAGCGTAAGAAACGAACTCAAACCGAAAGAGAACCACCTGAGGAATAAGTTCCGACCTCTCGAACTGCGAGTTCCACGTCGACGTAGTGTCGATACTTAATTTTAAGCCATTTGTTTCGGCGGCATCAGCGGGGTTTTTAAACGATGGACTAAGCGCCAAGTAGTGGGAGGTGTTCTGAGCACCATGAATGTACCACTGGTACTCTCCGACTAGGTTACTCCAGCTCCCTGGCACCAATCAGCGTGGTACGGCCAACTATCGACGCTGACTTACAAACGTCAAAGGTAGCCACCGTTGGGTAGGCATTAAAGCTCCCTGACCAGATTGTAGACCCAGCATGGCAGGAAAGAGCATAAAGGCCAAGTGTAACCCAAGTTAATAGAGCCATAGCGAATGAGGTCCTCGGCCAATATAACAGTCATGCTTTAAGTAGTAGTCACATTTCAGGTTGAACATCGGACTCCAATTGCGAGTTCGGCCGCGGGATAACATCGGTTATGGCGGTGAAAACTCAATCAATATATGACTGCTGATCTCGGTAAATATCGTACATCACGCGTGTGTGGTCATGTCGTAAGAGGACTGTAATTATTCCGATTCTGAATCCGAAGGGTATCAAACATTGCAGTAAAAATGATAAAAACTCGCCACAAAACAACATGCGCTCGTTCATTGACCTCGGCCGGAGGCTCTTTCTTATACATCCAGGCTGTAAACCAAGATCTTGGTTTAGTTGCCTTTTCTGCCTCCTCTTCCTCTTCCTCCAACCGATCTGCCAAAGCCACTTCCTCCTCCGCTAAGACCTCATGAAATATGGCAGCATGAGTCGATACATTAGATGATCGTTGTTTGGCAACTGGAGGCGGAGCAACAGAAATGTGCGATGTTGAGGAGTGCGAAAGGACGAATTCAGCCTGTGCATGAATGTCGGTCGAACGCCAATTTCCCAATCTGCTGACCGGACACGATCCATCGTGGGAGGTTGAAGGGTGGACATGATTGAAATCGATCGTTCCCGACCTCTGCCACCTCCCTCCGAGAATGAACGAGTGGAAATCCTGGGTGCAATACTTGGCCGCCGTGACGTCATGGTACTCCCACTGTTTTTTCGGCGGAAAGTCGAAGGGCGCCGACGTTGAACAGTCTGCTCGACGTCGTCTTTCGCCTTCGCCCGTTTCGCGATGACCCAAGGCAACTCGATTTCCTCGCTACCATCGACTTCGTGCCCCTCGGAAATTTCTGCACTCGGACGCTCTTCGGGTGGTGTGGAAACAATCGAGATTTGCGACATTTGCTGAGGTGACGCTGTCTCTGGCATATCCAGCCAATAGCCTAAGCGACCGCCAGTGGGGGTCCACGGTCACGGCTATCTTCAAATCGACGGTATCGTCTAAATCTAGCCTCCCGAAGGGATCTCGGGGAAGCCATAAGGCGTTGTTGATTGTTCTCGTATAAAATGGGTTGTCATAAGGGAGATCAGCGGTGTTATCGTCGTCCCATATTGGTGGAGGGGGATGCGGTACTACGGGCCATGAGATATCCTCAGGCAATTGAGGCCCCTCCTCCGAGTTTGAACCGCCGGGTAACCCACCGTTACTGGGTGGGGGATGACCTTTGATCAATCGCTGAGCCTCCCCAGAGTTGGCCTTGATGGGAGACTCAAAGTTCATCGAACCCAGTCTGGAGAAGGACTGTTCTCGTGGTCCGAAGGATTTGGTCGGTACTGGACCGGTCGATGGGGCCGTATGGTGGCATATGATAGGTTCACCCAAGCAGGGAGCCGGAACGAGAACATGGTGTCCGCCGCTCTCGGAGATCGTGAATTGTCCGCATCCTGTTCATTATTGTCTTGATCATTGGTTAGAGGTCCGTCTGCATGTTCCGCGTCATGAGCGCGCGGAACCAAGAGCTGAGCCTCTAAAATATCGTCATGCTCAAATTGGGCACGGATCATACGCGTTATTCTGGTGAAAATGAGCGACAGGACAGAGCGAATGTTGTAGATACCCACAAAAGTTTAATGGCGGTCGTGAAAACGACAAGGAATGCCGCCAAGCCAACATTCACAGTCTTTTTCAAAACGATCATGTAAGCCATGAAGACTGCTTGCGAAAGAATGAGGCCTGACAGATTTGAATGAGAGTACTTCCACGTGAGGTAACAAGGAGATTTACCGTCCAGAGAATATCGAGTAAGTCGGATTAGAATTAGTTGCCCATTGAGCTCGTAGTTCTTTGCATAGACGTGAATCAACTGAATACAAAAGGGTCAGCTTTCCGCAAAAGAGAAGACCACTGCAAGAACGGACTTGGTTCTTCACCACGCCTGTAGAATGATGAATAAATGTGATTATGTAATAAATGCCAATTGACATACCCGCCTCGATGAAGAAGTAAAAGGCACCGAATGGGATTACGATTGGATTGAGGACCATGAAGAGCATCAAGACGTGGATGACCAGGAGGTGGGTAGGAAGCCAATCTACGAATGGGTTCTATGTGTGATCTTTCAGACGATCTGGCTGCCAACTCACAGAAATAGTTCAATGTCCTCGGTCGAGTACCAGTGGCACGTTTGCGGCTGCATCGAACGATGGGTCACTCCCACTCATGAAGAACAAGAAATAAACATACGGAGTTACTTGTCGCCGCGTTGTCGGATAAAGGATGAGAGGAAGCTGCGCGGCGGTCAGCTTGTTGCTGGGAAAGAGCTTACACACTTACGCCGACTGCGACGTGCGGAAGTTAGCCTAGAAATCCGAGCATGGATTGAAGTGACTCACGCAAAGCAATCTCAAACCCGCCGTGCATGCCCACGTTGAAGATGACTGAATATGCTCAGAAATCGAGCCACAAACAGAATGCCAAAGCACTTACGCCATCCGACATAGAACGGACCAGCTGTAGGGAAGCTGTCCGCGACGATATGCAATATATCAACTGACGACGTCTGGCCGGCCTTGAACGAGTCGAGAACCGATTGCAGTGCAGCCGTGCCGACACAAAAGAAAACCAAGATGTTGATGATGAGAAACTTATAATATCGGCCCATGATGAGGTCGTGCAGGGCCGAGAGCGTCGTTATGGTGTGAGCTTTCTTCGCGATGAGGAAAAGGATGGGAGGGATGGCTAAAGCGAGCAATGAGACGAGAAGAGTGGGAACAAACGACTGGATCAAGTCTTCCTCGAATTGATGCTTGTCCAAATACGCTCTCTAAAAACAATGGGGACAAGTCAGCAGAAAGAATTTGAGATATAGATGTTGCTCACCAGAGACGGCAGGAATACACTGATGTTCTGGATAGAGACAAGACCGACCAACAGAGAGACCGGAAACAGCCAGAACACGGTAAATGCCCTGTGGCCGCATAAGAATTCAGATTCAAATGTGTTACGAAACTATTCACCAAACACCCATGTTTACAACCCAATCTTTCACGAACTGTTTGCCAGTAAGTACTGTCTAAGCCAAAAAAAATAGATGCTGGCGTACCTCTCCGTTATAGGAAGATTTCATGACTCTGATCCAGTCCAGGTCCTGGTACTCAGGAGCCATGGTGACCAGGCAGGTTAGTGGATTGTTGGGATGCACTGCCAGATAGTTGCAAGCCCGTCTGGCATCAGCAGGATCTGCGAAGGTTACAAATGCAGTAGAAACGGGGTCGTAGTCGGTAACCGCTTTGGCACGATTTTCCGTTATGAAGGATGTCAGCAAGTTGAACTTTGCTGTATAATAGTCGATCGATGGCACAATCTTACCCCGAAAGAGGTGGGAGAGATTGATCAGAGGCTGGTATGCATCCAAACTACTCCTCGGTAAACTGAGTAACGCTTCCCAGATCGTGCGATCTTGGGTGACCTTTGCCGGAGATGTGGGCGGGTAAGCTTGAGCACCACCTCGGTCACTATCCGAGTCCTGGGAGCCCTCCCTCCGAAGTTTTCGGAATTCGTGCTTGGGGAAAAGGGCTGTGTTACGGGCCGCGTTCGGGTGTAGCCCGAATTCATCTACGTAGGACCGATGACTTCGATCAATTGTTGCATGCCCTCT
>JARJLF010002312.1:0-42906 GCA_029378395.1 Mycena leptocephala
CAAGCACCAGCCGGGAATCGAACCCGTCTCCGCCAAATGAAGACACCAGAATTCAAGTACGAGTTGGCGGCGTGTGCCAGACACCACCGGCGCGTATTCTTATAATCTTATTCCTCTCTCTCTTTCTGTTTCCACTGTGTGATAATTCAATAATCTCACCTTCGTGGGTAATGCATGCACGGATCTGGTTCAAATTGAGTGCTATATATGAATTACTACTATGACGCTGCTTCCCCTAGAAATTCCTCCCCGCCAGAACCCCACCAAAATCCAATTTGTTTCCAATCAAAAAAATTGCAATCCTGTTCAAACAAGCACCAGCCGGGAATCGAACCCCGTCTCCGCCGAATGAATTTGTAGAAACATCCAAATACGAGTTAGCGGCGTGTGCCGAACACCACCGTTGCGTATTCTTACTCCTCTCTCTGCTTCACTAATCCCACCTTCGTGGGCAATGCATGCCCGGATCTAGTTCAAATTGCGTGCAGTCGATAATCAAAGGTGCTTCCCGTATGGTCAGCCTTTTAGATACAGTAATTCAAACGAGCGTATATTATCAGCGGGTCACATCTCCAAATCTACATGGATATCATACAACTGTCCCACCAACTCTGTCGAAAAGTCCAAACTACTACATGTACAGTAAATAGGCCCGAGTCCGCGCTCGGTTTTATCCCACCCACCTTCTTCCTCTTCCTCTTCCTCTTCCTCTGCCTCTCCCGCAGGAATCAACAAATCATCAAAAAAACCATTTTAAGACCCCATTTGAACTCAGACCCGCGACCTCCCCAGGTATTTTCAAGACACTAAACCTCCCCATGAATCATCCTCCTCCCCCTCTCCACCCTCTCCCGATCCCCCCTCACGCGCCCCGCGAGTACAGACGCCTCCCCGCGCAGCGTGCGCAGGAGCGAGGCGCGGCGGGAGGGTTTCTCCGTGGGCGCAGCGGTGTCAAAATGCACCTGTGGGTTCGCATCGTCGGGCGAGTCCGCGCCGCTTGCGGTGGCGGTATCCAGGCTGCCGCCTCTTACGTGCCCCGCACCCCCAAACGCACTCGGTGGCGCCGCCTTCCCCTTCTCCCCACGACGGCGTAACGACGCGAAGCGCTTCATGCTCGCTGAGAAGCCCTTCTCGTGTGAGGCGGGGGAGGAGGGCGCGGTGCTTGTGTTTGAGGTAGAGCTGAAGCCCGAGCCTGAACCGGAGCCTGAGGAGGCGGGAGATGCAGGCGAGGCAGGGGTCGTCGTAGAGTTAGGTTGAGCAGCAGGAGCAGGGCGCGCCACCGCGGTCGTCAACACGTTCGCGAACGGCGCGACGCTCGGCAGCGGGTCGACCCTGCGGGCTTCAGGTCCGGGAGTAGAGTCGACCGTCGTCGCTGTTGTCGTCGCTGTTGCTGTCGACGTGCGGCGCTGATCGGGATCCGAGTTGGCAGTGGAATCTACGCCTGACATGGTGAATGTGGAGCCGGAGTCTGAACCGGTGGGGAAGGCACCCTGCCCCTGCGTCGGCGTGAGCGTCCCGCGCGACGAGCCCGAGCCCGCGTAAGCGCGCGTGCTGAAGTCGCTCGCGGAGCTCGTGCTGCCGTCGGTGTGCAGGGCCACGCCGGGGGTGTCGCCAGCTGAGTTTGCGGCGGGGGAAAGAAATTCGCTCGAGGAGGTGGTAGTGTTCGAGGATTGGGTGGCTAAAGGAGATAACAATATTAGGATCGTGTTTGGCAGGACGGAATGAAAGCGGGTATGGGTATGGATGGAAAGAACGACTCCGATGGCGTCAAGTAGATGTAAAAGTTAAATCGAAAAAGAAAAGACCACGCACGGAAATACGACGCTACCGCTGGGGGCAAGTACGCCTTGGTTGCAGCAAGGAAACCTGTTTTCGCCTCCGTCTGACTCTGAGTCTGAGGGGGTGCACGGTCCCATTGGTTGGTGGAAAAGACCACGCTGTTGCGCGGATAGCCGCCCGGGACCTGGGGGCCGGGGGTGGATGGCATGGAGGTGAGCGGTGGGGCTTTAGGCGGGCGTACGGTGGACATGGCGGGTTATTCTGCAAAGCTGACCAGGGACGAGGCGGACGTGCGTGGGGTAGGAGTACAGAAGGGAGATTACTAGCGTCATTGGGCGGCTAGCCTTTATGGTGGCCATAGGCGACTCCATAGGAGCCTAGATGCTGAAGCGTGCGGTGACGTCGAGGCCAAGAGGAGTTATTCAACATGCACGTGTTGATGCGCCAGATGCCGGGATCAAAGCTCCCACGCCGTTGCCTTGTGCCGTAGTTTGGCCATAGTTGGTTTTGGTGCGGACCATGAGAAACGCATCCTAATCTTGCAAACATAAGAGCCGCATACAGAGATTCAATGCGCACCAGTGATGTCCGGCACACATCGCTTTATGGTTCGATCCACTTCACCAACACGATAATCAGGCGGAGACGGTCAGAATGCAGCACAGAGAATAATGCACGGGTGGTGTCCGGGACACGCCGCCACACATTGTAGGACTTTGGAGAGGCATAAAATTTGTGGCGCGTACGGGGTTCGACTCCCCGCCGGTGCATCACATATTCTTTTTTTTTTGTTTTAAAAAAAACAGTGTGGATGTTGATGTGTCTTTCTGCCCACCGTCAAGATTTGGGGAAGTAGGAGGGAGTATTAGTGTTCTCCGACCGGCTAACGATGACATAAATCAAGCGAGTCTGAGCAGCAAAGCGACTCCCGGAAGTGCTGAAACTAGCCTAAATACTCACAGGTAGGGGTGGCGGAAATGTGGCACCAAAAGTTGTCCACAAGCAAAAGTCCAGCACCAAGATAAATACGCATCGGTTGTGTCTGGGACACGCCGCCTTACTGTTCCAGTATTTCTAGTAACGAGAATCAGGTGGAGACGGGTTCAATTCCCGGCTGATGCTTAAGATGGCAGCTGCTTTTTTTACCAAGCTCTTTGGCAGTGATGTTGAACGAAATAAATATTCAAGCACCGATGGGCGGTGGAAAGCCAGTTAGACATCAATACCTGGTCGAATACAAACGCCTTGGCCCGATTGAACGAGCCTCGCGTGCTTGGTTACTTAGCGGCGAATGCAGCACAGAGAGGAACGCACCGGTGGTGTCTGGGACACGCCGCCTTGATGTTTGGGTATTTCTAGCGAGGAGAATCCGGTGGGCACGGGTTCGATTCCCGACTGGTGCATAGATCCCCCATGGCCATTTTTTATTGCCCAGCTATTCGGCAGTGTCAAACGAAATAAATATTCAAGCACCGATGAGCAGCTAGTGAGAAATCGAATACCTGGTTGAACACAAGCAACTCGAACCAATTGATCGTGAATCCCATGCTTCACGTTGGATAAGTGAGTGAGAATACAGCAAAGAGAACAACGCACCGGTGGTGTCCGGTACACAACGCCCAACTGTTCGCTATTCGCCTGCACGAGAATCAGGCGGAGACGGGTTCGATTCCCGGCTGGTGCATAAGGACAAGCACGAAGCCTTTTTATTGCGCGCTGTTTTTGGCGGTAAGTCTCGTGGACATCATTAGAGTGAATATTCAGGCTCTGATGGACAGTGGAAAGCTAATACCGGACTGGACACAGGCAACTTGAGCCATTGGCTGCGCGCATCCCATGCTTTAAGTTGGACAGGTCAGTGAAAATTCGGCACAGATAGGGACGCACTGGTGGTGTCTGGGACACGCCGCCCCACAATAAAAATCGAGGCATAAGCTCAGGCGGAGACGGGTTTGACTCCCGGCTGGTGCATGCGCTATGAAAGTCTTTCCCTTTTTTTCTTTTGGCAGTAGGCTTGCGCGAAAGAAATATTCAAGCGCAGATGAGCAGCCAGTGGAAAATCAATACCTTGGCTGAACACAAGCAACTTCAACCATTAGGCTCGTGCATCCCGTTCTTCAACTTGGATAGGTGAGTGTAAACGCAGAACATGGATGAATGTACCGGTGGTCTCTGGGGCACGTTGCCTTACTGTTCAACTCTCATGCCACAAGGAAGATCAAGGGGAGTCTTTTTTTCTTTCTTACCGAGTTTTTTTGGCGGTATGCATAATTTCAAGAAGGGGCAAGATGCGCTGATATTTTCGGGGCAAAATCACAAGGGCTGGGTACATACACACGGCCCACAATCAACGGGGGACACCGACAAAAACCAGCGTTCCATGGGCGTCATCATCAATGCCAAGCCCTATGGACTCGTGGTTTGCGCGGGACGAGGAGCGGACCAGAAGCAGCACGCGGGTGCACAGGACGGAGTGCACGACGCGCTGAGGGCTGCCGTGGGACATGAGTATGGGTGGTGGACTCCTGCGACACTCACCTCGCCAGCCAGTTCGCAAACATCGACTAAGGAGTACGGTTAGACGAAAGAGAGTATGCGTTGGGATTGCCGACGCACAGGAGCGAGAGTCGCGACAAGGATGTTAGCAAGGGATATTGCTGAAAGCAATTTGAGTTGGATTAGGAGCATGGTCAGTAACTGAGCGATTAGATATTCACCGAGGACATAAACGTAGAACAGCATGCCTGATTCCATTGATCAGTATGCAAAGATCAGATCGGACTTAAGGTGGAAGGTCACCGTCTCGATACAGCTGCACAAGCCAGGGTTGCCGCGAATATCGGACTACAAGACTGTTCACTGCATGACAGTACGTTAGGAGAATGCACATACGTTCACGGTGGGCCTTCACCGCAGTGAGGGCCACAATGGCTAGATTTTCAGATGAGTATTCCTTCGCGAGGGGGAATTGAGTGCGTACTCGTCTCGGAGATCACCAACACGATGTAGGCAAAAATCACGATCGAGCTGGCCTTCGCAAGCGTGCAACCAACCCCGGCTGTCGGTACATCTGCCGTGGGCGAGATTAGTCGCAATCAGCGAAGAAGGAGTACAATATGGACTGACATTCCAGGGACACCACCTCAAGCTTTACGAAGACGATTGTGCATACGGCTGTGCACTGTGGGATGGAGTCAGGACTTACAAGACGTTGGACAGCGGAATACGACGAACAGCAGCGAGGAATATGAGCAATATCCGAACTGCTCGCTTACGCTCCCAGACCGCGTACGTCCGCAACATCAGGATTACTACTCGCAGAGTGAGTACTGAGACTGCAGCGAATTCATTCATCACGAGTACCTTCCGATAGGAATGTGCCAAGCACTGTGAGCCCTGGCAATAGGAATAAAAGTTAAGGGAATTGACGAGTACGCTGTGCGTACATGCGACGATCGTGTTCCTAGTTAAACACTGCTGTGTTATGCGAGTAAGAGTGAATTGAGCAGAGAGTTGATCAATCACACCTCAGGAGAAATGCGGGTGAATTTAGCTTGCGAATTAATCACTTCAGAATCTAGCAAAATAGGCACGAGTTACATGTGTAGCTCACCAGAGAGGGCCACGAAAATATCTATAAAGGGAAGATATCGGTTGAGGAAGAATATCAATGTTCCTGTTGACCAGGGCCGGAACCACACATGGCTTATCTAGAAGAAACAGGTTGGCCGCATGGTTCCTTAAGTGCTCGATAGTGACGATGCACCTCTTGGTCAATGTTACATATCCAGTCGTAGACCTGCGTTGTGTCAGCACAGATCAACGCGACTGCAGGTCTTGACGCACCAAAATTGTTGCGCAAGAACACAAAGTACTTGGCACCAGACGACTTGCGAACGCCTACATCCATACCCAGGTCAGTCATATGAAACAAAGAAAGATCGGAGGCATACCGTGTTGGAGGACATGAGGAGGAAAGAAAGGCAGGGTGTGACGATGGATTGTGATAGTCCAGCGCGGGAAAGATGTTGGTCACCTTCTGCGGAATTCTGACGGAGAAGAGTGCAGTACCATGCGGCGGTGGGTCAAAAATGGAACTTCCCAGTAAGCCGAAGCGGCGCCGAGCGTCAATCACGGTGAAGTAGATTCATGGGAACATTGGACAATAATCGGGAGTCCGTCTATTTCTGGTGACTACGCCCGATAATTGAGATGGACGATGTTGCACGGGAAAGTCGACAACGAAGGTTTGATTTTCGCCTGAGAGAATCGAGGCACGGTAAAAGAAGGCCTTAATTAGTGGTCGCCGAAACCTCCGTTTATCCCGCGTTCATCTCAGGTACGGGGCTTCTATACAGGACGTCGATGTAATATGTCAGATTGAGGTTTCCTTATGACGTGGAATTCTCCCTACAAGCCCGAAATGCGAAAGTGATATGTGGTGTTCCAACAACATGCATCTTGATCGTCGTTCCATCCGCTGAGATATGAAAACATTTGCAAGGGAGCCCTTCCCAGCGCGGCCATCAGTGCCTGTGAATTGGGTGAGTTAAAATTGAGACCTCGTGTGTCGTCAACGCCCAGGAATAGCTCGACCAAGTCGACGCTATCCTTATCTTCGTCTGATCAACGTTGACCCTTGTTCCACTTCCGGCTTCTTCAAAATTATTACTGCCCTGATTGTTGGGAGGACTCCGCCCACGTCTCAGTCTCCTCTGTGCTCGTGAAATAATTAGCAATATATAACCGTCCGGATGGAAACTTACCCTTAACCTCCGCCTTGTGATTGACACCATTCATTACGGAACGGTGCCGTGGTTCCACCGCCGATCAGCGATTCATGCGGGAGTAGGAGTTTGATCGGGACTATATCTTCATTCGAAGGTCCAAAGAAGTAGAAGGTCTTTTATCTCCTTGGTATATTTTGATTCGGATGGATTTGAACGTGCATAGTTCAGTCCAGATCCCACAGCCCTGTGGCCTATCTTCGGCATGTGTTCGAAAGTAGGTGGGCTGTCTACGATCAAGTCGTGATATCCGAGGAGATCAGGGCAAACAAACCAGCATTGGTCTAGGCAGAAAAAATGGAGATCGTTTCTCCCCAAGCTGTGCCAACTGTATCTATGGTTCATATCTGCGCGGAGAATGAGGCTTACACTTACACTTGTCAGGATCCTAGCGAGTTCAGGCTGGCATAGTTGATGTGCCCATCGAAGAGTCAGAATCGATTGCTCAGGCTTGGAGAAATGTCATTAGGCCCAAATTAAAAGAAGTAGAAGAGGGGAAAACAGGAAATCTTGTGGTTGAACTTGGTGCAGACATATGATCCTTGAAGTGAGGTTTCTCTCTCCTTCCAGTTGATTGGTGACATGCCAGGGTGAGCCTTTGGTAATACTGTAGTATTATGACGAAAGGTTCACACCATGTCGCCGTCACCTCAATTTATCACTGTTCATTTCTTAGCAATCAATGTCATGAGAAAATTGTAGTCTGGCAAATTTGGGTCTTGGAATGACCAAAATTGTTCAGTTCACGCCCGTCACCTAAGGCCCTGTTCGGGATCCCCAATTAAAATCCCGATTCCTAAATTTCCCTGCCAAACACAAATTTAGTATTTGGAGTCTGTCTAAGCCTTTCACCATTAGTCACTCTGGTCTGGACTCTGTTTCGGCACATCCATCAATATCATAAAACATCAAATTTACATTGACCTCCTCTCCTAGTCGTCTCCCCCCGTGCTTTATTGTCTTTGTCTCGCTGTAATTCTCCACACATTTAAGGCACTACAGGTAAATTTACTTAAAATACACATCTAATGAAGCGCGCATAGTGTGCCCTTTCAAATGGTTTCAATTCAGAAATTGGGCTTGTCGTCGCTAATGACGAGATAATCCAACAGCGAGCGGGAAGCAGCAGGACACAGAATAATTAGATCAGCGATCCCAATTGCCGAGCGGCTTTTCTCCTCTTATATAGATCAGGTTCCACCGAGATAACATGTATCGAGCGCCAATTTGGACGCGGTCAATGAGCTGTTGCGATGAGTACGGAAGGTTAAATTAGAGCAATACAGCGTGGAGAAGCAGCTTAAGATCCACACTGACAGTTAGTACCAGACAAATGGGGTCGGTCCGCCTACACGGCGAACCTTCAAGTTCCGCGAGACAGGCGCTTAGGTGCCGTGCTCTGGGCTGCAACAAGATGACAGATACGCATTTCGGTACTGCTCTTCCACACTTCCTATAAATTTGAAACCCGTCTCAACGTACAGTTGAGTTGCTGATATGGAATACTATGAGGGGTATAGAATAGGCTTTGAGCATTTCCCGACCGTATATCAGACCAGAAATAAAAGTTGTGGACACAACGTCGGGAATGGAAGCATCTCCAGGTATGTACGGTACCCTACTCAGACACTTTACTGTACATGTGCCGTCGCCCCTCTGCCTTTTTCCTGCCAGTATATTTTCCTTTCTTTCCGGGGCATCCGATGGGGCTACTCTCTAAGTGCTCGATGGACTGATATGAGCTCGAGGAGCCGCACTAAAAGGAATGGATGCACGTTGCGACGAGAACGGAAAGTCCGATTTGGGTGTAAGCTCTGGAAGGACACAGCTCATGTTTGAGAAATGAGGCAGAAGTCTGATTCGCTCGGACTCTGATCTCTCCGACATGCTTCCGCCTGTGCTCCTGGTACTCCTCCATGCTCGGCGCACCTTGACGCTTTATATATTGAATCGAAATCAACACCCTTCCCCGGACGTAGACGCCCCGCTGCCGCCAGCGCAATTCCTTGGGGTGCAAGACGAGCTCGGAGTCGGAAATAGGCCAGTGATAGATGGTCAAGATTTGACGGACAGCATGAACGAGGGATTAAGTTGCTCAATTCCTAGCAGGTGGTGCGGATCTTGGAAGGTTTCGCTCCATCCTGACGAAATCGTTATTTACGTTGACGCTCGCCACGGGGTGTAAAACAGCAAGCGCGCTGTAGCTGAGACAACAGAGGGCATGGTTCTGCAAGCGCTCAGGAGGACCAAAGAACAAAGGCAGTTGAGCTGGCCTGGAGTTTTTATGACACCCTTTGTAGGGCATGCAACCGTCCGTAATACGCCCACGGGCGTATTATTTACTGTCCTTACTGCACACCATCTTTGTTATATACCGGCATGACTCGCACAGGGGGCATGCCCCACCGCTTAAATTCCATAAGCTGCAGACACTTATGAACGGCGGTTTGCTCGCGGTTTGCTCACTTATTGATGGCTCGGAGAAATTGCCGCGTGTTTCCCTCGTGTGCATGTGTAATGCACATTGATGTGTCGTGGGTTCAAACCTGCATAGCAGCATTCTTTTTAAATATAACCTTTCATTTGCTGGCAGACTCAGAAGTACACAAGGAATGTTGGCTACACCTCTAAAAATTACCAAACTTTATGTAGACATATATCTGTCTGCATTGTTGAATTTCTTTCAGGTGTGTTAGGTACACAGCAAATATTCCCTTATTCAATGCAATCCATGGAGCTTAGAATATCTTCTTTGGCTCCTTGGAACACAGCCAGTATCTTGAAAAGTATAAGATTTCAGAGGGATACAGGCAAAATTCCTCTACCAAATGTTTGCAGTCTTTGAGGAGGAACTAATGGTATAGTGCCAGATGGAACATAGGCCAGTCAGTGTTTATATGCTACCATTTGGGTGCCTGAGATCCATAACCTCAAAATGGGTGCCTCATTGAGAGTGCTGGGATGATGAGTAGAGCACAATATATTACAACTTGGCATGTTCCAGAAAATGGGACCGGGTCAAGCTGATACATTATCTTGAATTTTGTTTCAAAAAAAGTTCATAGAATAGCACAAGTATGATTCACCCTGATGGCATATGTCAGATCCACTGAATTTCCCTCTTGAAAATTATTCACTATGAGTTGTTAGAAAAGCACAAGGTCATGAAGGCTGGAAACAAATATAGGACTGCTGTAGAGAATATATTTACAGAGAGTTCAGTAATCTGTTGTATGTGTGATCAACATTCCTTGTCTATTTCTGAGTCTGCCACTAAATAAAATGTGGTATGTCAAAAAGAACGCTACTACGCAGGTTTGAACCCACGACACATCAATGTGCATTACACATGCACACGAGGGAAACACGCGGCAATTTCTCCGAGCCATCAATAAGTGAGCAAACCGCGAGCAAACCGCCGTTCATAAGTGTCTGCGGCTTATGGAATTTAAGCGGTGGGGCATGCCCCCTGTGTCGTTGTGTAATTACTCTTCACTGCCGTTACATCTATTTATTGTGCTGTCGCTGCGATTGACTGCCAGAGTGTGTGGGCTGACCGGACAAGCCTCTCCAATAACAGTGGCGGACGGTAACTTAAGAGTAAACTGACATGCGCAGCTGCTGAAGCTGAAGGGAGACGAGGAAGCATCTTCTTGTGAAGTCTTCCCATTTTTGGAAATATTGGTTCACAAGCTGTTAACCGATGACGCCATGCTGCAATTCTTCTTCTTCCAAGGTGAGGATGCGATGATGAGCAGAGCAATATCACGGCATACTGATCTAGGCCCTGGCAGGACGGAGGAACCAGGTCTGCCCAGAGGGCTGTAGCATAGGGACGTCATAATACCAGTTTTGTTCTGCATCACGGATCAGCGGGCCGCGCCATTAACCATTCTTTAAGCAAATGCCTCGTCGGCAGTGCAATTGCCCCAAGAGGATTTATCTCCATCCTTCTTGCTCTCTTCTTGCCCTTAAAATTAATGTTTTCCATCTCCATTTGCATTCAAAACCATCCCCATTAATGCAACTACGCACTGTGCAAACGTCGTCACAAACTGGCACCGGACAGCATCGCAGATTTTATTTCCCCATTTGCACTGGCAGAGCTCCTTGACTGTCTCTTTCTGTCACTGTGGTCTGTGCGGACATCGCCGGTGCGGAGCCAAAATCAACCAGCTGATCCATCCATACTGCGATCCGTAACCATTTGCAGTTTATCGCAGTCGGCATGCACTGCGGCACAATTATTCGACTTATTAGAGAGTTTGCGCAGAGCCACCAGATCAACTGGTGGCTATTTTTTCTCTGCAGCCAGCATATCTCTCGGGGTCTTCTAACCACCATATATAGCTCCTGTGGAGAGGATTGCATGGTGGCTAGCTCGAGCTGAATGACTGTCCTGCACACCGGAGAGAGCAGCCACCAGTTAGACTGGTGGCTCTGCGCAAACTCTCTAATAATGCGCCTGCGCCCACGTTCGCCCCCGAAAATTCTCCACGCATAAATAGGGCTGATCTCCTGCCTTTCCAATGGGTATTTACTCACTGCTCTCCCTTCAAATATCCTCTGGAACTGTTCCCCTATTTCTGTGGATCTGCTGCTCGGACTGCGGTTATCGTGATCGGTTGGCCTTTCCTGCCTGTCCACTGGAGCACAAATTTCAGCAATTGCCTCAATTGTCTCATTCGCTGTATCAACCTGGTTCAAATGGCAAGATTTTTGAGTCATGTGCTCCGGCCATACCTGAGATCCCCAAGCGTCACAACATACTAAGGCCCTCCGGGCACCCCTGGTACCTCTTGCCATACCAGAGGATATGTACATATTATTCTTTTAAAGCCGGATTTACAAAAACAGAGACTACTGGCTCAGGTTCACTTGGTCGATGCAAAGTGCGTCAACCAAGCTCACGTTGAGCCATGGATGGCAGGACACAAGATAATTTGGTTGTATAAAATATCATATTCAGAGTACAAGCGAGATTCACAAAAGTCAAGATTGCATGGCACCGGAAAATGCGGTTCGCAATTTCCTAATTTTCTGTAGCCATGTAGTAACTATGGTATGATCGTGTCAGCTGACAATTTACATTATGGATCTGTGACCTGGTTCCTTAGTTAGTGCCGGGAATTATATTCCGAGGACCTTGAAAACGGCTCAAAGATTTCCTCGGTCACCGCTTGCACATGCGCGCAAGCATCGACCAGCTCACATTGAGCCAGACTTGATTTGAGAATTGTTCTTGAATTTTATGGACAGTGTTGAATCTTCATTTTTGAGGATAATTTTTACAATGATATCCACTAGCAAGATTGGTGAGTTTCTACTGAAGGGAGGAAAGTTGCTTTCAGCAGGAATATCTTTTGGATTTAATGAATTCATGAACAGCTGGCCATGCTATTATTTGTGTGAGTTTCTATTCGCACATACTGTTTCACCAGACTTTGGGCAAAATATCTGCCCATCAATATTTCGGAGATACGCAGAGTTTCGGCGACGTTTCGGAACTGTATTTGCTAAATATTTTCCTGGCCAAATATTCTGCCAATACAGCGCCACTAGGCAGCATATAATTGCAGTATAAACACCCGATCATACGTATAAATCGGTGAATACCAAGCAAATACACTGCGTATTGGTGTGAGGCTGGTGCTTGTGCTACGCCCTGCACACCGCCTCACGGCCCCTTCAACCGAGCCCAGGACGAGAACGTACGAGGCGCCCGTCCATCCAAATCGGGAATCAAAGTTACCAAATCCGGATTCTCATCAAACGCACGCAGCCTACGGTCCCCATCCAACCTCTCACATCGTTCGTACCACCCACCCGGCTAGTCTCGACACTCGATGGACGCTCCCATTGCCCGAACTCCGCCTTTGCACGACTCGCACCTCACGTACGAACACGGCACCACGCGCTACGGCCCACGAGAATGGTACGACCAACCAATCGCGGGCATCCTGGGCTTCGTATCCTCTTCCCACACCCGAGAAGTCACCAACACTCGAACGCAAGCCTCGTCCGATCCAGTTCCATCCTTCCAAACCACTCGAAACCTACTCAGATGCGCCCGGACGCGTCTTCCGACCAATAACTAACCTTTGTGGCTCAGGAATCTGCTCTGTTATGGAACGGGTCCTGCGTCCATACCAATTCGCGTCGCACGCTCCGTCCGTTCATGGAAATGAACCCCAAAATTCGAACGTAAGCCTCGTCCGTCGCCCCAAATACTGAACGCACGCCGTGTACGTTCCTGCGCAAGCACCCTCAAACGCGAAAGGGATGGAACCGAACGAGTGGGCATCAAGGGGACGGTCGAGAGGCGAAAAGGTATAAAAGGATAGCAGAAAAGGGCGTTGTAGTCAGTCAATTTTCGGAGCTTAGTTCTCCCCCACTACCTGTACCCCCACCTGTGCAACTAAGTCTCGCTCACACCGAGTTGACCACACCCTCACTTGCCTCTAGCAGGGCATTTCACTCTCACACCCCCTTTCGCAAGGTCCCAACTCATCGGACCCCAAGTCATATCATCGGGCTTCCCCGTAATAGGATCACCAACTTCGCGAGCCTCACGCTTTGTAGAAGTCGGCCTGGGCGAAGCCATATTGGTTTAAATCGCCGTCTGCCACCCAGCGTCACGACCGGACGTCCCATACGTTTGACTGACCAGCACCAGCCGGCGTCGCTGTCACTTGCTTTATAACCATAAAACGTTGTATTAAGCCTTCCACCTTCGTTGGGAACATCGGGGAAACACGAGGGAAGGATTGCAGCATAGGCATCGGATTTTACAGGAAACAACGCGTCGTTCGCTCGAGCTTGTGACCTAGGACAGGTAACTATTACCCCCACACCCGTTTACAGCTAACAGCAGGTACCCCCAACACGAAACCACGGAACGGACGCCTCGTGCGATCCCGTGCAACACCCTCATTCGGACAACGCACACGTCCCAATCCTACATCCCCACTATCCTCCAACGTTAATTAACCCCTAGAGGCCGAACGGGCTGTCTATTTGATAAAACATATTCTCATAGCGGCACCGCGGTCCTTATCACAGCGTATTGGCGGCCATGGCAAATATTTGGCTGATAGGTGGTGTATCGGCAGCTTAATATTTGGGCCAAAGTCCGGTGTTTGATCGATGGAGGCACAGGCCTCTCGATTTTGGTGCACTGCCCTCCATAAAAGGATTCATCCTCATTATTTGGTGTTTTATTTTGGTTTTTAACAGCGGTGCGTAGGGCTGAAGACGAAATAGCAGGAAGTGCAGTAAGGTGAGAGGGAGGGGAGGCACAGTTTCGGGGGGACAGACAGGAGACACTGGGAGAGGTTTTTGAGATATTTATTTAATTAATATCGAGAATCCCACTGATGGAATCCGGACAGGAGGCTGAGAAAGGGTTTCTTGAGCATATATTCAATTAATTTCGAGGATTTCGTTGATGGGATCAAGAATGTCATGATCTTGATTTTTTACAATTCGATTCTGAGACCTGGTTCCTAAGTCGGTACCAGGAATTGTGCAAGCATAATACGTACTGTCAATTCACCGGCTCTGAATGGACCTGTCAATCTCAAGTTGTTTCATTTGCGCCATCGCAGTTGCATCGCAGTGCCACGGACTTCCCAACCCTGACCTCTCCAAAATCCGACCTCAAGAAAGGCAGGGCACCCTACAGAAACTCATTTCTCTATATCATCATATTCTACTTAGTTCGCGTCTTGAATAATATCTATTTCATATCATCTTACGACCCGGCATTGGGGCCAGAGCGAAGCGGCGGCATGTCTTGTACCTTTGAATCATTGGTCTCACCGCCTTGTCGCTGCCAGCAACTGGAGCTTTTTGTCTGGCAGTTTGTTCCATCCATTCGATGGATCTCCGGCCTCGACGGGAATCTGGCTGTCTGGCTGTCTCGGCCGCAAAATCCTTGAGCAACCCAGCAAGGCGATCCTAAAGTGTGATCCCACATTCTCGTCATTATCTTGCCTTCCTTTGGCCGCCATCTCAAGAGTACAGGTCTGGAAGCCCTCCTGTGGGCGAGGATTCAACAGATCTGTTTGCATATTCACGCATATCTACGCTTTGGGAAGTGAAATCCATGCCGGCCACTTATACGAAATGAAAATGAAATCTTAAAGATTGAATGCAGAGGTCCTCAGTCCGTATAATGAAGATACACAGTAACAGTGAGTGAGATGCAAAAATACTTCCATGTCCTAGGGTTGAAATCATTTCCGCCATCAACATCAGTGAAAACTATAAATACGAATTCGAAAAGGTGGCGACTTACGATGGAATATGATGGAACCCACTGGTTGTCCGGTCACAGTAAAAGTTGGATGGTGGAACCCGCTGGTTGTCCAGAAGAACGGTGCCCATCGTTATCTAGTAAAATCCGACGGAGCCTTCTGGAAATTATAGGATATCACTGGATGGCTTGGGACATTTCACCCACTGAAATCCATCGTTTTACGATCAAATTGAACGACTTGAAGGTGCCAGGGGCCATTGAATTACAGCAAGATGCGGCAGAGATTGATGGCAGCGATAAGAACCAGTTTCAGAAGAGAGCTGGCAACATCCAGCGGGGTCCAGTGAAAATGGATGGGTAACATTCCAGACGTAGGAGGGAGTCCGGGGGACTATTTGGCTGCCAGTATCAGACGATGCCGGCCGATGCCGATCAGCCGATTGCCACGCGTATATTACTTTGACCACGGCCCGCAACGCGGATCAGGCGGGCCGCGCCACACCTTTGATCTCCGACAACTGAAGCTTTTCGTCTAGCACTTGGTTCCATCCAAGGTCGAATCTTCTCCGGGATCGACGGCTCAGCCGCAAAATCCTCCAGCAAGTTGCAACGGAATAACTTTGAATAAGGCAACTCGAAAGTGTGATCCCACGCTCTCTCTTGACTTCCTTTCGCCATCCAAGAGTATGGGTCGTTGTTTCCAGAAAAACCACCTGTAGACGGGATTAGATCCCGGCCGTTGCATATTTACACATATCTACCCGCTTTAGGAAGTGAAATCCGTGCCGGCCGAGGATGCTTATGCGAAGTGAAAATGGAGACTTACAGATTGGATACAACAAGAATGCAATGGGCTGAGTCACCTTTTCTCCTCGGCCCGTATAGTGAGGATACACAGGTTGGATGCACTGAATGCGATTGAGAAACAGTGTCAGAATCTCTGTGCCGATTACTCTGATACTCGCATAATCGGACAGGACCGCATTCAGAACTTGATCCGCCGAGAGACTTTGACTTGATTGGTTAACCCGCGGAGCAAGAAGTGAGTGCTTGCCCTTGTCTGGACTGAGTGTGTGATCGATTAACACGATAAAACCATCGCCAGGAAAACGGAATGTGTAAATACTACGACCATGATGCGGGAGATGGTCCTGTTTGTAGGAGTACGCCTGATGTCGAGAGCTCGGTACAGCCTGGTGTACCGTAGTACCGTAAGTACTGACAGTTATGCACGTGTAGGTAACCATCTTCAGTCTTCCTTCGACCATGTCGCCCAGCTACACTTTCTTCAGTAAGCCTGGTCTTTGTTAATCTCTCTTTGACTTCTAATCTCGTTCTCTAGTCGAGAGGGCTCACGGATTCCAATGGAACCTGGTCCCTTCATAGCAAGACGCCGAATCCATACGTGGTGATATACCAAGATGGGCGCCAGATACACCGGACTCGAACATGAAGAGAACAATTGCACCCCATGGGATGAACGATTGACTATGTGAGTCCACCCCTCTGTGTTGGTTCGTAGCGCTCAAGTGGCAACGCGACAGATCCTTAGAAAAGCCGACAGCTGAGATATCGCTGAAGTTGTTCCACGACACATCCGTGCCCGTGCGCGGCGACCTCTGCCTCGGCGCTTTGACTCTTCAGCTGGATGCTCTGTTGAACTTGTGTAGTGCGGACCCGAATTCGAGAGGTGATATCTAGCCAATTTCGTGGCTATCAGACTAATCCTTCGTTTAGTCGCAAGTCTTCAACTTGTTGCCACAGAAGGGACGTCAAAGGAAAGCCTTCAGGGACCCTAATGTTACGCATGGAAGATTTGACACCGGCTCTGGCCAAGCGCGCGATTGATGACGCTCAGAAGCCGTGGCGGCGAGCAAGTTAGCATCAGCGAATGGTGGAGATCTTGCATCCCGATTGAAAGTTGTTGTACGAGACTGGACTTCGTTCTCAAGATTGGGGATGGAGTTACCCAGGTGGAATGCCGATGAGAGGTGCAGTGTATACTTCGATTGTTATGGGACAAGATCAATCCCTACGCCAATGCGGCATGGAAGATACTCACCACTGTGTGCCAGGTATGTGACCTCATTCTGGCTTTCCACTCTTTACTGATGCATACACAGGCTGTAAAGAAAGGCAGCAGAAGAAGAATGTCGTTCAACTTGTGGAGATGATTGAGGTGTATGATTTCGTGGAGGACGTTGAAAACCTGCCCCAAAAATCAAGAGGCTGGAGAATGTTGTGTGGAGATCGCCAGCAGACACTGGAATGTGCATATTATGTGAATATACCGGACATGGTTCTCAGGTATGAAAGATGTTCAATTTTTTCCAGTCATAACCCGAGTCCAGGACGTCTCATTCGAAGTACTTGGTCCGACACAAGTCAAAAGATCGATGGCCTTTCTGCAGCACTACTCAAGGTCAAGAGTCTTTCGACCGTGGCCTAGCAATGCAATCTGTATTTTTCTCTGCTAAATAAGGGATGATGTGAAATCTAGGTATGCGGAATTGTCTTGGAATTCAACATCTAATTGTGTGCATTAGTACAGCAGAAAAGTTGAAGACCCTTAACCCACTCAATGTCGATGCATCCTTGCGCACCGAGTGTTTGCTCGGTACCCGTCAAGATGTCCTAACAGCAATCACCGAATGGCTCACTATGCCATCAGAGAGTGGAATATTCTTTGGCGCTATGGTGTAGCGGTGCTGGAAAGCGCACAATATCAACAAGCATCTCCCAGTACTTCCGTAGCCTCCACCGCCTCGGGGCATTCTTATTTTTTGACCGGTAATCCGCGGCAGTAGCCCCGGTGCTGTCGTCCGTACGATCGCGTACTGGATGGCTGTGTCCAATTCGTATATCAGGACGCCATCTGCGACGCTATTTCGGACGACGCAACACTCGTCACGCACCAATTCAGACACAGTTCCGCAGGCTCATACTCGACCCTCTTCTTGGGGTCAGGATCAGATTCGGGGCCCGGTTATTGTTATTCTAGATGCGCTAGATGAATGCGGGGATCCGGTTCACGCCGGAGTCTGTTGTCTTTGATGTTGACGAGTTCCCCAAACTCCCTGCTGTTTTTCGCTTCCTCATCACGAGCCGGCCAGATTCGGATATTGCAGGTCCATTTCGTACACAAACCCTTATCACTGCCAGGGAACTTGACATTAAAACGCAAGCCACCAAGGATGATATTCTTGTTTATCTCCACAATGCATGGATGATATTCGAAAGAATCATCGCCTGGATGCAACATGGCCAGAGAAGTCAACTATATCGAGGTTGGCAAACTACGCTGCTGGTCTCTTCATCTGGGCATCGACCGCAGCCAAATTTATCGACCAATATAAACCCGCGGACAGGCTCGAGAAGCTTCTTAAAATGGGTCAGAAAGGAACACCGGACCTCAATGCCCTGTACACCACAGCCCTCGAACAGTCTGGGCCTTGGAATGATGCGACCTTCTCTCAAGAAGCTCGCGCTGTCTTGGGCGCTGTTGTGTTCAGTCGAGTTCCACTAACGAATGCAGTAATTGACTTCCTAGTGGGTTTGGACACAGGAACATGCTCCCAGGTGCTGGACTATCTTGGTTGTTTTGTGCACCAGGGTCACGGGAAGACCGTTCAGCTGCTTCATGCATCATTCTCAGATTACCTGACCGATCCTGATATGAGCGGTGGTCAACCGTGGTTTATCGACTCCAAACTTCATAACCGATGTCTTGCCTTGGGATGCTTGCAAATTCTCACCAAGGAGCTTCGGTTCAACATCTGCAGCCTCGAAGATTCTCATCTTCTAAATGTTGAAGTACCGGAGCTTTCAGTTCGTGTAAAAACACATATTTCCCCCCAGCTGTCTTATGCCAGTCAATATTGGGCCGATCACCTGCATGACGCGGGTCCCGATCCGGAAATCCTCGAAGAACTAAAGAAATTCATCCACCAAAAGTTCCTGTATTGGCTGGAAGTCCTCAGTCTGCTCCAGCATGTCAGGATTGCAACTGACAGCCTCAAGATTGCCCAGACCTATGTAGTAAGCCACACCAATTTTGAAGAATTATTTATATGGTAGTTCTAATTTGCCCAGTCACAGGATGAGATTCTCGTGGATCTCTTTCAGGATGCACTTAAATTTGTGGCAGCATTTTCGCCAGTGATTGCCCGAAGTGCACCGCACATCTACATCTCAGCGATACCACTGGCACCAAAGAAATCCATTATCCGAAATCACTTTTTATCCTCCTTTCCGCGAACATTACAATTTCAAGGATCAGTTGGAGAGAGGTGGTCAAGTGCCCAAAAGATACTGCAGGTTCACACCAGCGCAGTAAACTCTGTTGTTTTCTCACCAGATGGAAAGCACATTGTGTCTGGAGCCGCAGATGAGACCATACTCGTCTGGGATAGCGAAACTGGTGCTGTTGTCACCGGGCCCTTGCGGGGCCACACTGGTTCTATCAATTCTGTTGCATTCTCCCCAGATGGTAAACAGATTGTGTCTGGGTCTGACACATTGCTAGTCTGGGATTCTGTGACTGGCGATATTCTTGTTAGGACACCTGCAGGACACAGCAATCCCCAGTCTGATATTTCAACCACCAGCATGTTCACAGGCCACAGTGGCTCCATCAGAACTGTGGCATTCTCGTCAGATGGTACACTAATTGCATCTGGTTCTTCAGATGGGATGCGTATCTGGGATTCAAAAACGGGCAGACAGGTTTCAGGGCCATTCCACGTCTCCGGCTTCACTCCCTCTGCCATTGCTTTCTCAGCTCAAGACAAGCGAATAGCATTTGGGTGCGCAAGAAATGTGCATATCTTGGACTCTGAAACTGGTGCCATTGTTGTCGGACCACGAAGAGGCTTTACCAATATGGCCATTGCCTCCATGGTCTTCTCACCCGACAGCACCCGAATTGCATCTGGGTCTCAGGACGGGACTTTACGAGTCTGGAACTCAGAGACCGGCAATCTGATTGCCGGACCTTTCAAAGGAGGTCGTCATATAAGTTCGATTGCATTCTCGCCAGATGGAAAAAATATCGTGGCTGGAAGTTTGTATACCCATACCCTGAGAGTATTGGATTCCCAAACTGGTGCCATAGTCGCAGAGCGATTTGAAGGACACACGAATATGGTCTGCTCTGTCGCATTCTCGCCAGATGGTAAACAGATTGTGTCTGGATCTATGGATACCACTCTCCGCATTTGGGATTTCCAAGAAGCTGGTGTTGTGGATCAAGCATCTACTGTTCCATCGGAGGGCCACCACGAACCAATTAACTCCATGGTATTTTCACCAGATGGAAAGCGGATAGCGTCCGGATCATCAGACGGGACAGTACGTGTGTGGGATTCCACAACTGGTTGCCAAATTGGTACGCCATTTGAAGGACACACCACAGGTGTTCTCTGTGTGGGATTTTCTCCTGATGGAAAACAAATCGTTTCAGGCAGCGACAAGACTGTGCGAGTCTGGGACTCAGATACCAGTGTTATGGTCACAGGTCCCTTTAAAGGACACACCGAGGACATCAAGTTCGTGGCATTTATGCTAGATGGAAAGCGGATCGTGTCGTGCTGCAGGAAGACACTACGAATATGGGATTGCCACACTGGAACGATCCATTCTGGACCGTTCGAGGTCGACGCAGGCTGTTTTGCGCTCTCCTCGGATGGCAAGCGAATATTGTTTCTGTCAAGGAACTCAAGCCAAGTCCTTGATTCTGATACTGGTGCTGTTACGGTGGCTGTTCCGTCATATTGGAATTACGGGCCGACCTCGATCATGTTCTCCCTTGAGGGCGAAATGATCGCTGCCTCGTATGGTTCTACACTGAAGATCCTGGATGCAAAAACAGGCGCTGTGGTTCTTCAGCCATTGAGAGCGCCGGGCAATACCATACACATCAGTTCAAAGATGCTGGCAAATGCAGAGACAACTGCTCAATCTCAATCTTTGTTCTATCAAAGGGTGGTGCCTCCTGGCCCCCACCTGCCGATTTCGGGTACGAAAAAGCTGCCAGACAGTGCTACGGCGGTTGGTTTCTCGCAAGACTTGGAGTACATCGTCTATGGATCACATGAAGATAACACAGTGCGAGTGTGTAGTTTCAACTCTTGTGCCCAGATTGCAGGGCCGTTTCATGGGCACAAGGATCGAGTTACATCTGTAGCTTTCTCTCCAGATGGAAAACAAATCGTGTCCGGGTCCTCAGATGATATGATCCGGGTTTGGGATCGAGATACTGGTGCGGCAGCTACTGAGCCGCTCGATGGACATAGCAATGGGATCAGCGCTGTTGCATTCCTACCTGACGGAAAGCTGATTGTGTCTGGTTCGAATGATGGAACAATCCGACTGTGGAATCCCACCACTGCCACACCGGTTGCAGTGCTGGAGGGCACACCGGCCCAATCATCTCTTTCGCTTTTTCATACGACAGGATGCGGTTTCTGTCGTGGTCCGTGGATAAAAGTGTCCGAGTGTGGGATGCCCAAAATGGTGCCAAGCTTCTAGGACCGCTTCAAGTGTCCCCACAACGCGGAATTTTGGGATTCACATTCTCTTTGGACGACAAACATGTGATTTCTTGGAACGATGATGAGAAACTGCCAGTTCAAATCTGGGAATCCGAAACTGGAGCCGTAGCAGGCAACCAGCCATTTGAAGGGCATACTGAGATTATCACCTCTTTCGCGTTCTCGCCAGATGGGAAGCAAATTGTGACTTCGTCTCTCGACAAGACGGTACGCATCTGGTATTCAGACACCGGAGGCTTAGCGGCTGGTCCTTTTGTGGAAAACGGAGTCGTGACCTCGGTCGCCTTCTCTCAGGATGGGACATACGTTATATCCGCCTGTGCGGGGGACCATATCGCAATTCGCGCTTGGAAGGTGTGGCATGACCAAATTCATTGCTCTTCTCTCATCCTTGACAGGTTCAGAACTCTGATCCATGGGGACCTCATCCTCGTTTCGACGACGGGTGGATCATCAACTCTGCCGGAGAGCGAATCATATGGGTTCCCCCTTGGCTACGTCAGAGTTTATGTCTTCCGTGGAACTTATTTGTCATCTGTTGGCGGGGATCTACGACTTTGGACCTTACTCATTTTGTCCACGGCACTGAGTGGGATAAGTGCATTGCTCCCAAAGTCAAGGATAGAATATAGTAATAGTTTATAAAGACGTTCCGCGAGTTTGAACATGCCGAATTAACTATTTGCTCAAGTTGCCACTGGATCATGATTCTTACTCTGGCTTCAGTGTGGCACATCTCCATCTGAGTTGATTGTCTCTGATCAAAATAGCTTTCGTAGTACAAATCAAAAAATCGTAAATTGCTCCAATTTCACGCGTCGGAATTCACTAAGTGCTTGATACTTTTTTCTTTCTTTCTTCCTTTTTTCCAACCCCAGATCATAATCGTCTTTTCCGTTCCATCGTGAGCTCCCAATACAAACTCAGGTTGAACTCCGACCAGAATGTGATGGCATCAAGTTTTGATGCCTCCTTTGGTGCCTCCTCTCTTGTCTTATCCCACCATGTCGCTCACGGTGTCCCCCATAGCGCATGTACAAACTCTCCTCACTGGCCTACGCTCACCCATGAACCACGAAACTGGCTGTCTATTCAATATGTTCAAGTGCTGTTGTCTCATCGGGCGCCGGGGGGACAAACCATCTTCCGAGCTAATCCGTGCTTCGATGCAGTTTCTGCTGCGTCCAGAAACGGACATTGCCCACAATGCGCTCCGGGATAGACTCCTCTCCTGTCAGTGCCGGATATATGATTCCAGGACCACCCCACGGGCAACTGCTAAATTTCGGACGCGGAAGGACAATCTTGCAGCTCGCCGTTAGCCTTGGCCGAATAGCCCCGCAGATATAGGCCTCGGCGGTGAGGGGGGTGGGGGGGGGGGGGGGGGGGGGGGGTGGGTCTTGTCACGATTTGGTGGAGAGGCTGCTCCGATGGACAACTATTGTTCCCGGAGGATCCGCGATTTTTGCGCTCCTCGGAAGCCTGGCGCGCTTCTGGAATCCTCTCGGTGAAGAGGTGTTGGCCTCCGCAGACATTGTTCCGCGGATGCGGCGCACCCTGATAGCGGCGATGAGTTTATACGAGTACCCCGTCCCGCGCAACTCCGCCGATTTCTTTCGCAGTGCGATCCAAGCTTGTTACGAGCTACCTACCGGGCTCCATTTCGTCAAGGCGGAATACGCAACCATCCACCCACACTGGGAGGACGGGCTGTTCGATCTGGGCATCGTCCTTGTCCCGCTGTTGGCGCAGCATGCGCCGCAGATGGACACCGAGCGGAAGTGGTTCTCCGACATGCTCCGGAGGAAACGCCTGGTGGTGCCGGGCTCCATCGAGAGTCCAGGAATTAGCATCTCCATCAATGACGATTATTTCCAGGCGCGGTACGAGATGATGTTGACCGCGCGGAGGCGCAAGTGCATGCATCTCGGATGTACAGTCCCGGAGAATATAGGCGTCACCACGACACTGTGCTCTCAATGTGGTGTCGTCGGATACTGTAGCACACAGGTACGAGTTTTACTACTGGTTTCTTTTTCCGGTTGCGAATCCACAACTAATCCTGTTGCGTCGGGTCTAGTGCCAGAAATCCGCTTGGAATGCCGCGCGATGCCCCCACAAAGACGTCTGCATCCTCATCGCCCGCATTCGGGACCGTCTCGACCTCGGGCGCCCCACACGCACGGCTTCCATTAGCGACAAGGAGCACAAAGAGGCGATCAGCGCTGCAGACGAAGCATGGCGCAAATGGCTTATGCGGACCTCAGCGCTCGATGTGCGGACGATGCTTCGCGAGAAGGGTGTCCTACGCAGCTGTCGCGCCATCTGGCTATATTTTTTGAACCTCTACCGTGCGCACGGGCTGAGTACCCCGTTTCTGTGGCCTCGCAAGCCAGTGTTAGTGAGTGTCGTTTCTAGTACTGTGTCTTTGTGATTACTGAGACTCAAGACAGACGGGAATGAAAGCCATATTCGCGACGGCATATCTGGAGGATTTTGAGCTTAAGGTGCAGGGCTGACATTCGGAGTGTTGGCGCTGGGATGGAGGCGAATTTGACGGCGGCCGTAGTATGCACAATTCGTGAGCATTGAGGCCTGTCGACTAGCAGTTTTCTATGTAGACGTGAGAGTCGATGATCAATCTTGACTGGACAAACCCAATAGCCTTCAACAACGGACTCGGCCGCACATGTGGATGGCATCCGATTCATAAATTATCACAAGGGGGGAAATCGAACACAAGTTCTCGCAGCACCGTTACGTCTGAACTCCCTCACCCACTGTTTCATCAATCATATATCCTTAATATTGAAGCACTGATGAGTGTCACTGTGTACAGATCTAGGTGTAACTTGAACGGCTCGTGTCTTGGTCAAATCAATCATTTCCCTCAGGCTGCTAAATGCCATCGTAGATAGGCGAGGCCGCGGCTCAGAGAAGAACACACTGATGGTGTCCGGGACACGCCGCCAACTCGTCTGGCGTGAAACATACATTCATTTAGCGGAAATTTAAATTTTGGATGCGGAAGAGGAACGCACCGGTGTTAATTTCTGGTGGAAACGGGTTCGACTCTATGGCTGTAATACTGTAAAATAATTATTTTTGACCAAAAAAAAAGCACATCCGAAGAATTCACGAAGAAAGTAGTCACTTGGGACGAGAATACCAAAAAGGTGACACCCCGTTACACCCAAAATTGATAACCTCGTGAGAGCGATAAAAAGTGACACCCGGGTTTGCCAGAAATGTGGTCACCTAAATAGGGTTTCCAAAAAAGCAGCAATAATTGATCATCAGAAGTGACCACCAGAGCAAGTTCCTGGCCCTTGCTTCACAGTGTCAATGAACCTCGATAGTATGGTCCCCGACTGCACTGACATGTTTACGAGCACGACAGAAGCCACTGTCTTTTAATTAGAGAGCTTGCGCAAAGCCGCGGGTTTTTCTTCGCTGTTCTTAATTCTTGTCTTGCTAAATACCATCCAATGCCCCTTGAATCCCATATTCCACTCCTGAGAGTGCTATTTGTTGGATGTGCAACTGTGGCAGGCCGCACTTTTTACACATCACGAAGGTATCACTCAAGCTCCACTTCCATTCGCCACACTCTTATGTCTGCCGCGCAGTAGAGACAATGCCGAGGATTTTCCCTCTCCCACAGCACCTCTCCTTCGCCTCAGGTCAGCTTACATTGAAATAGTTGATTGCCACCTTTCACATTTCAAATTTGCCGTGCGGCTTTGTGCAATGCAAAAAAGCCGCATGCGGCTTGTGCGGCTTTTGCGCAAGCTCTCTAATGATCCTATCTCTGGAATTCAGTTATCCAGGGGCAAGAGGTGCATGCTTGTGGATCCAAAGCAGGGTCGAAGATGTCTTATGATTCAAAATAGAGTGACTTTAGATGTCCTTGGTGAAATCACGATTGCGACCACCCGCCCATGTTTTGTGTCTGGTCTTGATTTCTAGAGCCTGATTCCACTTGTTACGCCCTTGGGTGCCGACCAACATTTACAAGTGATTTGGGTATTACTGGTATTCGTGGGATTTTGCTGCATACTCATTTGTGTTTTAGAGTTACTTGCCCGAGCTCTCAATGGAATTGGACCTCCTGGAATCCCATTGGCAAGAGATGTAACATAATTTCTCCTCTATGCAGTTACAACATGCCAGCAGGAGGGCTATAACACTTCATCCACTCCGTACCATGAACGAAATTGTCATACGCTAGCTTCACCGGTTGACTGCTGATCACCAATGTATTATGTGGCCACCAGAATTCAGGCCGCTGCTGATGCGAAAGCCAAAATAGTAAATCCGACTCGCGAGACACCCAGCCATTGTGAAGCCTCCACAGAGACAGAGCACGGGATGGTGTGTTCTGGAAGGCGACAGAAAGATGAAGTGAGTGGAATTTCTGAATGGAATGTGCTCACTTGGAATCCTTTTCCAGAGTCAGATTTCTGGGTGGTCTTAACAACAGACTTCTGGCGAATCGTGATGGCCTCCACATCCCATATACGTATAGTAGTGTCGCGGGAACCGGATACAATGTGCTTTCCATCAGACGAGAATGAAACCGACGCGACGGTGCTGGTGTGGCCTGTGATGGCCTCGCTAAGTGGCTCACCGCTCTGCACATCCCATATAGAGATTGTGCTGTCTCTGGAACCCGACACAATTTTCTTGCCATCTGGCGAGAACGCGACCGAACAGACAAAATCGGTGTGCCTCTTGAATGGCCTACTGAAGGCCCCACCACTCTCGGCATCCCATACACGGACAGTGCAGTCGTCGGAGCCAGAAGCAATGTGTTTGCCATCTGGTGAGAAGGCAACCGAACGGACAAGACTGGTGTGTTCCTGCAATGGTGGGCAGATGGTCTCGCCTTTTATCACATCCCACATGCGCAGTGTTTTATCCTCAGAACCGGACACCATCTGCTTGCCATCGGGCGAGAAGGCAACCGACCTGATACGGTGAGTGTGGCCCTTCAATGGCGCCCCGAGAGCCTCACCGCTTTGCACATCCCATATTCGGAGTGTTGAGTCCTTGGAGCCACACACCAACTGTTTGCCATCATGAGAGAATGCGACCGAGGTGACAATGTCGGTTTGACCATTCATCGGCCCAGCGAGCCGCTTGCCACTTTGTACGTCCCACAAGTAGACTGAATTGTTGCTGTCGCTGGACGCGATGTGCTTGCCGTCGGGAGAGACTGCGATTGCAATGCCTAGGTTGAGACGGCCCAATTTATCGCCCCGAGGCTCCGACAGCTGACCTAGAAATTGCCCACTTGCTGCATCCCATAGACAAGTTCGGTGATCGTACGAGCCGGATACGATCTGTTTACCATCAGGTAAGAATGCCACTGAGCAAACTTTGGCAGCGGGACCCTTCAATGGCCCATCCAGCGGCTCCATACTCTCTACATCCCAGACATGAATGGTGTCGTCGTTGGACCCAGACACTATCTTGCCATCGAGTGAGAATGCAACCGTGTTGATGGGCCCAGTGTGACCCTTCAGAGGCGCACCAATAGCCTCACCAGTTTCTGCACTCCACACACGGACAGTATCATCATCAGCCCCAGCCGCAATGTGTGTTCCATTGGGTGAGAATGCAATCGAGTAAAGGCAGTTTGCATCGACATTGAATTTTGTGAGTATCGTTCTGCTCTTCACATCCCACGCAAAAAATCTGCCATCGTTGGAGACAGACAAAATGTGTTTCCCATGTGGTGAGAATGTGACCGATTTGACTGAGTCGACGTGGCCGGTCCATGGATCACCAACCATCTTCCCGCTTTCTGCATCCCATACACAGACTGTTGTGTCCCAGGATCCCGACACGATGTGTTTTGCGTCAGGGGAAAATGCAACCGAAGTGACCTTGTCTGTGTGGCCTTTGAAAGATTCACCGAATGCCTTGCCACTCTTAGCATCCCATATGCGAACTGTTCTGTCGGCAGAGCCCGACACGATGTGCCTGCCATCGGGTGAGAAAGCAACAGAGTTGACACAGTCAGTGTGACCAATGAACGGCTCCACGACAACCCGGCCGCTCTTTATATCCCAAACGCGAATGGTTTTGTCGAAGGAGCCCGACACAATATGCTTGCCATCAGGCGAGAATGCAACCGACCTAACCTGACCTGTATGACCTTCAAAAGGCTCAGTTACCACTGGCTCGCCGCTCTCCACATCCCATACACGGATGGTATGATCGCCCCCGCCTGATACAATGTGCTTTCCATCACGCGAGATGGCCACGGATGTGACACCACGACGGTGGCCCTCCAGCACCGCAAGTGCAGCCGGCCATTTGTTCATCTGCCCCACTGTGACAGCCAATAACTTCGGAAAATGAGAGTGGTATCTTGCCTTGACCTCTGACTGGGTTGGTGCCAATGCCAGAGCTGAGACGTAGATGTGAGGAGCACTTTGAACAATAGCAGCTGCAAAGAAAGCAATAAACCGCTTCGCGTCGATGGCGAAGCGGATGATAGATTGGTCCTGATGATGCCTGTGAGACTGATGCTAAGGTATAATGAAATAAGTCTCTGTACCTTAGTCCATGCGATGAATTTTGACAACGCTCGCGATGCATACCCGACCATCCCGAGTAAACTCAGGACTTCGAGCCAAAACAAAAACTTGTCCAACAAACATTTTCCCGCTTTCTGGTCCAGGTCCGAATTGAATGATGTGCTGGCAATGTGTTCGGCCCAAAAACGACAAGAATATCTGAGATGAGTTGCAATGTATCTGTGTACGCGCTCTTGAAAGCCGGGCATTTCCAGATTCCGTAAGTAAGAGGTCGGTAGATGACAAATATTGAACTTGAGTTCGTTTTGCATAACTCGAAGCAGGTTGAATGTGACCGTACATTGCTGCTGATTTGTCCCACAGAGAAGATCGGGACGTCTGTCTTTGACGGTAGATATCATGAATTCTCTGAAGGAGAGATGTATGATCCGTATCGTGCCTATTGCACCATCAGGAACACGGACGACAGCGCTGAGGGGGAGGAGGATTCTTCTGATAGAATCCACATCTATAGCAAGCAACGCGGCGAGGCCATTGAGATCTAGAGGTTCGAATAGATGTAAGATCGTCCCAAGGACCTGCATGGAACGGTCCCGAGAATCCTGAGCACGCACATCTCCCGCAAGGGGCAGTGAGATCGCCTCGTTAACAATACGAAAGTAGAGATCGTTCAGATCAGTGAGCAGGGCACCCTTGAGAAGGTAGTCTACCGAGCTCTGCGGGGACGTTTGCGGCAATCCGGCAAGGATGTAACGAACGGCGGTAGCAGCAAAGACGAATAATCCGCTTGCCCGTTTCGTTATCTCGTCCACATCATGGTTTGGTGCCTTCCAGGAGTCTCGTGTCATCCATTTGCTGCCGTCTAACGATCGCTCGACATATAATCGGATATCGTGATTGACCATAATGGAATCAATTTCATCCAGGACGATACCATGCGTAAGCACACGTAGCGTGTCGAGCCTGAGGTATGACGGAACGTCCGGCCGCCCCGTCAGAAAGAACCGAATATGGGTCGGTATCTGAGAAATGCTGTCCGACAGCCATCGAAGAAGCATCTGGCCGCGATCCTTTCCACATTCATCCAATGCATCGATGCATATGACCCATGGAGATTGAGAAGGAGGCATTTTGGCGAGGATCTCAACAATGATTTTCTGGAACTGCAAGTATGGCTCTGCGGACAGGATCCCAGTGCGATCGCTATCCACAAAATCGAGGAGAAGCTGCTGGTAGTCACGGTTATAATCTGCGAGCTGGCGAGCGATGGTACCGGGGAAAAACCTAATTTCTCTGCGCTCTGCATAATCTCGCGAGAAGAAGAACGAGGCCGCCAGAATATTCGTATGTTCCACGAGAGTGGACGCAATGGTCTTTGCGATGGTCGACTTCCCCGATCCTGCAGAGCCACTGAGCATGAGTACGCGCTGGGATGGATCAGGTGCGCTCGTTAAGCGCGTCACAATGTCGTTGATTATGTCGACTCGCGTGCCCTCCATGCAGATATCGGGGGTATTTTCGGCGTTATAGCGTGCCGAGACGCATCTGATACTGCCAAGGATTTCTTTTGCGAACACGTTGTTGACTGGCGAGAGATGAATTAGTCACTGTACTTATCAGGAATGATCATTACGATATACCTCTGAGTGTCATGTCTCTCACGGCTTTCTCGATGGAAATATTGCCATAGAACTAGGACGAAAAAGTCAGAATGGGATGATGATACGCGCCAACTATTCGCACAGTAAACCCTTGAATCTGAGATGAAATAGAGGTCTTAATGTCTTGAATCTTTTCCTTGTATTCTTTGCTCTTGAGGAACCGTTGAAGTCGAGACTGCTCCGCGAAAGATTTGCAGTCGCCAGAAATAACTTTGAGGTTTCTGAAGGAGACAATAATCAAGATGAAGTGTAGATTTCCGGAAATGGCGCACGATGATAATGTACTGAGTCGGTTCTTCAAATCGTCGCCGCAACCTGAGACGTCGATGGTGATCAAGGTATCAAGGCATTTCTCTAGCTTGGACAGATCATCCTTGTTCGAATTCATTGTCTACCGGGCATTAGAAGAACTTTCGTACGGGAAGCAGAATCACACACGGAAATCATCGTTGCGAGCTCTAGAACGCCGTTGATGACCGATTCGACACCAGGAATCCCGATGCCTGTTGCAACGACCCTGGCGAGATTAAGAGCTGGTATGACACTCTCGAGGACCTGCATGCGGCTAAGAGGCAGATGGACTGAGCTGCTGGAATTGAGTGGGAGTAAGTTTGAGGCGAATATATAGTCGCCTCAGCACTGCCTGCAGGCGGCGCCAAGTGTTGTCGTTAGGCGCTTGATATATGAATTGCTGCCAAGCATGCAGTACGGAGGAACATTCCACGCACAGCCCTGAGCCCATGTCATCCTCTCCGTAAAATTACGTTGTCCATCTGTCTGTCTGAAGCAAAGCCATTTCGATCGGTGCTGTCAATTTTCACCACCAGCCATCAGCTTCGCCACCTTCCGTAAACTCGTTGTTCAGAGATTTGGATCACGCGAGTATAATTTATCAACTCCTGTCGTGAAATATAAATTCATTGGGCTGGGGCTGGCGAGGAAACTTAGAGCCAGTATCCACGTCCAGAATACAGTGTTAAAACCCGGATGCGAAAAATGCCCGGATGCGAAAAAAAAATGATTTTGAGCAGGAACCCGGCCGGCTTTTGGCCTGATTCTTTTTTGTGGAATACCAACCAGGCCTATGAGTAATATAAGTCACAAAAAATTAGTATTTAGTCTGCTGAGCACACGCAAAAAATCAAATGATTGCCAAAAATGGCTAGATCCCAATAATGGTCCCCGAGATTCAAGTTGTCCAATGTTTTGATCCCTCTGGAAGTCTATCCCCGCCGAATAGCCTAGATGGTTATCTATTGGAACTCTCTTTGGGTATGTGTGGGCAATCAGGGCAGGAGAAAGCAAAGTGAGTGAGTAAAAGACCATTTCTGATCGGAATTTTCGTATCCGGGTCAAACCCCCAAAAACAACCACATAAGGGACGGGGTCATGCGACACAACAGGGCCCCAGAAAATTCTGAAAATATTGGTACATGAAGTTCCTTTTCGCTCACAGGCAAAGATTCTGAGGCGTTAATTCAAGCGCGGCTTTGGAAGCGCTGGGTCCCGACCTTTGGAGCGCTCATATTGTAATACATTGTCCAAAATCTTTTAATTTGAATGCTTGTATGCCTACACAATATTAGGTTAACTTTATTTTTTTCGCATCCGGGTTTTGACACTGTATTATAAAGCTGATTTCTCTTTTCTTGACATTTTTGGGTGCAAAACAGAATTTTGGATGATTTTATTCAAGGTGCGCAGAGCTTGAATGCCTGGTATCTTGCTCAATTACCTATGTGGATAGGCAAGGCTGCGACTCAACATATACGCACTGGTAGTGCCCTGGACACGCCGCCTTACAGCAGGTTGTCATTGTAATCAATGTAAATTTCTGCCCGAAACGGGTTCGATCCCCGGCTGGTGCATAGCGAGTGCACTCGACGGCTTTTTTCTTTCTCTTCTTGACATCTTTGGGTGGCTCCAGGTAAACAAGCTTACAGAATCCTAGGTGAATAAATTAGATTTTTACTCAAGGTGCCCAGATTGAACTGATGTGCAGATTTGAGCACGATCCGATCATCCTACAAAATAGCTTTGTAGACAGGCACGGCTGACGCTCAGAGAGGAGCGCACTGGTAGTGTCCAGGACACGCCGCCTTACAGTAGCCGATGGAGCACGACTTTCTGGCGGAAGCGGGTTCGACTCCCGGCTGGTGCATTCACGAGGCGCCTTTGGTTTTTTTCTCTATTTTCTTGACAATTTTTATATGTCGCGCAGGAAATTCACTTACAAAATCATGGATATGTAAATTAATATTATTCAAGCGCTGATGAGCGAACTACCTGTACCTTGAACTCATGGATTTCACGATACGAGTATCCCTTCTAATTACCTATATACATAGCCCAGGCTGCAGTTCCAGGAGGAACGCACCGGTGGTGTCTGGTACACGCCGCCTTGCAGTGCGACTATCTTGAGAATGTCTGGCGGAAGCGGGTTCGACTCCCGGCCGGTGCATTTATCGGATTTTCTTTTCTTTTTCTTTCTTTCTTTCTTCTTTCCTTCTTTCTGGACATTTTTGAGTGGCTCGAGGCAAACAAACTTACAGGATTTTGTGTGAATAAATTGGATTTTACTCAAGGTGCACAGGCAGATTTGGATGTAACGAGAACCGATGCAATCGAGCAGGATACAAACCATCTCACTAATTACCTTTGTACGTAGGCAGAGATGCAGCTCAAGGAGGAACGCACTGGTGGTGTCCGGGACACGCCGCCTTACAGTGGGCGACTATTATCAAGGAATTTCTGGCGGAAACGGGTTCGATTCCCGGCCGGTGCTTGGGTTCCGTCGAGTCTCCATCATTTTTGAAAGGAATTGGGGTGGAGGTGGGGAGGAAGGAAAGAGAAATGACGGAAGGTACGGAAAGGGGTGGAAAGAAGGGTGGAGGGGAAACAGCTGGCAAGTCGAGGGAGACCTCAGGCGGCATGCGACCCGACTCGCACGACCAGCGACAACCGGTTCGCAGGCGCTTGCATAACCAAGCGGAGGCGAGAAGGACGAGAACGAAGAAACCGAACACCAACGACAGACACCGTAACAGTAAACAGCCCGAGCAGCATGAGCCTACGGGGATGAGCTGGAACCAAACGGATCTGCCGCACGCGAGTTTCGCGTTGAGGCCGATGCCGTTTGTTTCATGCCCACATTCGTTGCATCCGGATAAAGGGAACGGAACTTTGCCAGATGGAAGAACGAGGGAAGAGACGGAAGAACGAGGAGAAGAGGACAGAAAAAGAAAGAGCGAAGGAATCAAGGGACACACTCACAGTAATAAAATAACTATCATCACCCCACCGGGACCGCATATGAAACAACCCTGTTATCCGCCCCCGCAACTCCTTGGGATTGCAATCAGACAACGACAGGCGCGACAGCCGACGCCGCTGAAAACGCGCGGCCGGCTCCTGAGCCCGAGGCCATTCTAGGGGACAGAGACGGCGGTGTGAGGGCCGTACCGAGGGAGAAGACGAGCATGAACAGCACGAGGGTGGGTTTGCGCCCGGAGGGCCGAAGAAGGCGCGGGTTGGAGGAAGGAGACGACATTGGAGGAGATGACGTTGGTCTTGGATGTGATCGGCTTGCTGTTTGCGTCGAGCAGGCCGAAGTGTGAGCGGAACAACGGCTGTGAGCCCACACCACCGGCGATCCGCTTTCATCTCGTAGTCTCTCTCTCAGTCCAAGGAAAGAAAAGGATTAGGAGGGGGACGCCGTGTCGTACCCTAAATTGAAGAGGACAATTCCCGGGCCTGCGCTGTGTTATGTTAGTTGCGTAGAAAAGAGAAGACAAGGAACGCACCCAGTACACGATAAACGCGAGCCAGAGCACGCGGATGTTCTGCAGGCTGCCATGGCCAGTGTCGCCAGCTTTCAATCCGGGTTCCATCTTGGTGTCTGTTCTTTAAGCCGACGAGCTCGTATTCGGAGGGAAATACTTCAAACCGGGCCATTTCTCTTAGCTAGGAGAGGGAGAGGCTAGGAGACAGGAGGGCGGGAGGGCGGTCCGCTGTGTTTTTATTGAGGGTGGAGAGATCGGTTGCCATCATGATGGCACTGCATGACGATATGTACTTGTTTACCTTCGCTTTGTTCGTCAGGGTTCTTCTGTGCGAAACGTCTACGGTGCGGTTACCTTTCTTCCCTCTTTCTCACGAACCCGCTCTCTCAGAACCAATTCTTTCAAAATGCTGAAGAAAAAATTCAAAAGGAAAGGAGAACCATGCGCCAGCCGGGAATCGACCCCATCTCCACCTGAAACCGTCTTGGGAGGGTCAACTATAGGGCAGCGTGTCCCAGATACCACCGGTGCATACCATTGCCATGCTTTTTATTTCTACTGTGGTTATCTACATGGGTAAGGGATGCTCACATCTATTGGTTCACGTTGCTTCCATTGATTTCTTAGAGAAGAGCATTCATTTCCTTCCAGGCGGCTCCGAGTCTGGTACTTCATGCCCTACGTCAGAGTCTAAAAACCCATGAAGAAAAAGAGAAGAACTCAACACATACACAACGATCGGGAACTAACCCATGTCACCTGAAGTATCGATGAGATAATTACACTGTAAGGCGCGTGTCCCAGACACCACCGGTGCGTTCCTCTTCCTCTGTGCTCCTTGCTTTAATCTGGTCTCTTCTCTTGAGAGGTGATGCTCAATTTCGAAGTCATGGTTCAAGCAAGGGGCAAGTAATTCTTCATCTTCGCAGCTATAGGTTCTGCGAGTCTCTGTTATGCGGTGTAAATTTCAGGTGGGAATTAAACTGGTTCATTTCAAAAAAGAAACCGGAAACCAAAACCGAAACCGGAACTCTTATGCACCAGCCGGGAGTCGAACCCGTCTCCACCTATGTTCTCATATTCACTTGGACCTGTGTCCTGCCCACCACTGGTGCGTTCCTGTCTAGGCTGTGATCCAATATATCCAAGGTATTCAGGTAAATAACACTGCGAGGTAAAAGGAATACTCGAACTCATTTGTTACCCGGCTTGCTGATCACGTTCTTTGCGGTGGGTTGTCTTTAGTCTCATCAGTGCTTCATATACAAGTGTCAATTCCGGCCCAACCGCCACGCCCTTCATATCTAGATCCTACTCCGAAATCATTTTCTTTCAAAAGAACATGAAAATACCCCACAATGCACCAGCTGGGAGTCGAACCCGTCATACTAGCAAATGTACTGCAGGGCGGCGTCGCGGACGCCACTGGTGCCTTCCTCCGTTTCCTGAGGTCCAAGATAAATTAAGGCAGCGTCACGAACGAGCTCGACAAAAACGGAATGAAAAAGCCGGTGAAAGGTGCCAATAGAATGAACGAAAGGCAGCCCTAGAAGCCGACCCGGACGAAGAACATGACTCCGAACACAACTCTGACATCTCTTTGCATGGTGTGAAGGAAGACGAACTGCCACCGACTGCCGAGGACGATGAACCCAATCCGATTCCTCCCTGCCTGCTGCTCTTCTGGCAAAAGAGAAGCTGCGCACAAATAAAAAAGCAGGCATTAGAAACAGTGACTAACCTGTCAGGTCGTCGAACTCGGGCGCCACCAGTCCGAGGCGCAGCAGCTGTGAGCAAATAATACCGGCCTCAGTACCGGCCTAGGACAAGAAATTAATCATTACATCTGTATTAACATCGCATAATTGTATCCAACAGATTGTAGCAAACAATTCAAAACAACGGCTCCATTTGTACTCTTCATCAGAGTAACTGTCCTGCGTAGGCACCCAGGTGCGTCATTCTTTGCCCTCTGTGTCATGGCCTGAATGTCGCGTTGCACATTATTTCCCGAGGAGGAGCATTTATCTTTTGGCCGACATATGACTGTCCTTTGGCCGATGCATGACAATTGAAAGTGTTTGTCTTTGATCCGACGGCTATAGTGTATGACTTTTACTGGTTGCTCCGAACAAAGTATAAGCAACTCTCCGACTGTACAGCACAAGTATTCCACCAGGTGCATAAACTTCACAGTTGGTCTACACATTCTAAATTGAACGGTTCAGTGAGCCTTGCCCATTTAGGAACTGTTGAAGTCTGATAAAGTTCTCCAGACTGTGACCTACATAGAGGATGGAGGTAGAAGCATAAGACGCACACCACCTACATAAATTGGAATCACTCCCCCTGACACAACCGATGCGTCGCTATTAACTGCACCACTAACACCGTGACCAAACATAAAATTTAAAAGGATAGGATTAGAGAATAAAGCACCAGCTGAGAGTCGAACCCCTGCATCAGGATCATGGCCGTAGTATGGCCTTGAACCACCGGTGCATTCCTATATCCGTCCATGTCTGCAGTTGCATCTCAGCAGCCCACAGGTAGTTGGAACACCGTGTTTGACACATCCCTCTCACTTATTTCTTCCACACTTGGTGACTTACCGGACCTACATCCTTGGCATATATAAAATATCTTTCATGTTTGTTTGAACTGCATAAATGAGGGGATTCAATTCGAGACACTGCATAAAGATTTTACTTGTCGGATTTCAAAATGTTCGCTCGCTGCATTTCTGCCACCCGGTCCCATGAACAAATTGGCTGAGGTCCAATTTCGTCGTTCCTGCAGCACGGATGACAAGGGAATTCCATGGCAAGCATAAACACGCTGAACGACCTAAAATTATTCAAGCCTCACAGATGACAAAATAAAACGATCCCCAAAACCTGATTTTACAAAGGAAAAAAATGTGAAGGTTGCATGTCCCCAATTTGACAGAAACACCTTATGAGCACTACAATTATTCAAGCCTTCAACCGAGCACAGTTAAAATAATCGTGAGTCACATTTTCACTCAATGTCAATTCTTTCACATGTACTTTAGTCCTCCGTCGCAGTCTCGATCCTCCTACTGCTAGCCGCCGTATCAAAGAAGCCTTGCTATCCTAGAATCTGGAACCGCGGGTTCTCGAACTGATACCTCCGAGGCAGTGGTCTCACACGTCTAGGGTTCAAGCATCATATCGTTCATCCGAATCACCGATGTTGGACACCCTTCATGTATCGCGCTTCGGGCACGTCAAATTTGCCCGGCGGCCGTTTGATGAGTTCTCCATAACTCTCGGCATACCATCGAGAGTCTATACTTCTATGGTTCAACCGGTGTCTCCGCAACTATATGGAAGAATGCTCATGATAGCTGCAGGACACGGCGTGGAGCCCACATGTCACGCATATGATGTCCAATGGGGCGAAGAGAGGTGTTGCGATCGTGGTTTTGTGCAGATTTGAAACCTGTCGCTTGTGCCGAACAGGATCGATCAGGGGAACCTCGGCTCTTGGTTTGACCGAATGACTGGCCATGAGCAGAGCTCGGCATTATGCTACTAACCCTAGCTGTAGCTCGGGCCGCTGTGGACGCCTCGTGCCAAACGGAGTTCAACTATGGAGAGTTGATATTGCATCCAGTGGGCCTAGCATAAGGGAGTTCTCCGGCTGACCGAAGGCTTGTGGCTCACGTCAGTCACCGATGTTGATTGTCGGTGTCGGCCCAAAGCTTATCTCCAATGCAGAAATGAATTGCCATCTCGGCCCCGTATCAGATGTGATTCTCGTTAATGTCGGTGTCCGTCTCAGTACAAGAGCGTGGTGGGCCGCAAAGCGGCCCACACTTCGGTCGAGGCATTAGCGCTTGAATTGGCGCCGCTCCAAAGTATAACAGTGATGTTCCCCAAAATCTCCAAAAGCAGAGTTTAAAGGCTTCGGACATAATTTCATAAAGAGTAGAACCCTGTCACCTGACCTGACCCTCTTTCAATTCCCCCGCTTCTTTTGACGTTCTAACAGTTGACAAACGTCGCGATCATTTCTGCTTCAAAAGCGAAGCCGGACACGGAGGCCTGTAGCACAAATAAAGACATTGGTCTGCTCGAAGTTACATCCAGCCAACACCTCACTCATATCAAACGATGCGCTACTCTTCATACCTCACTCTTGCTCTCGCAGCCTGATGCAAGCCAGCATCAACGCCGCCCTTCCGAGCAGGAACATCGAATGCCCGGGCCCCCGTCCGTCCTCAGGGCGCTCCAATCTGCACTCTTCCCCTCCGGACCTGCATCACTGCGCCTGACTGCCGCGTCTGTTACCTTTGTGACGCCGCCGGTGTGAGGAAATGTTCTCGGATCCCACTCTCCTCTGACTCCGACATTTTCAGAGCTGTATTTTGTAGAAGTGCGAACATACGAGAGATTTCACAGCAGAGACTGCGTATAAATATCGATCTACTTACACACAATAATCTCGATATATAAGAAACATTATTTCGAGATATTAAGCTGTTCACCAGAAAAGGCCCTCAAATGATCTGCTTGCGATTTGACGGTGGCATTCTCGGTTCTTCCAATCCTTCCCTCCTCCATTTCGACGGCCATTTTTATCTCGGTTCCCTGCTTTCGCGCCACCGGCAGGCGGCGTCGGATTCAACCGGTTAGCTGCACCACTAGCAGAGAAAGGGATTCGCGGACCGAAAAGTCCGAAACCCCAACGAGGCCATGATTTCGGCAGAGATAATGTCTGTTCTACCGATCTGCCACAAGACATCCGCCAGAGACACGACAGAGAATAAATGTCGCGATCACAACCTTACCGATGCATTCACAGATACCGAACAATGCCGAATGGCAAACAAGTCATGTCGAGCCCTGCTTCTTACCACCGCCTCAGGAATGGGCTGCTGGTAGCTGTAGCTGCTTCTTTTCACGCTCCTTGCATATAATGTTCAGTTGAGGCTCGAAACAATCAACGTTAAAGAGTCTGCCGCGGTGTCAATGAAGTTTTCGGTTCGTCTCCCCAGATTGTTACTCCAAACAAAGAATCAGCGTCTTTCCCAAATGAGCAGTGTTTTTTATGCTTCGCTCATCTGTGCGAATCTCATTCGAACAAAGGCATCTGCTGGGAGCCGCAATCCGTCAGCGGGGCCAGCTAACATCAAGTGTCATTGTCAGCGTTAACCTCTGCGTGGAAATGAATTTCTGGCATCTGAGGACTGCGGGTGCATCAACTCAAATTGAAAGAGCCCCGGGTAACATTTAATTATAATGCAAAGTAAAGGGTTCACTGACATTAGATTTCATTCTGATAACGTCAAAAGAACAATGGAAACACCGTTAACTTATGACATCCAAACAATCGAAGACTTCACGATCACTTGCTGGCCAACAGCGGGTGCTCGACGAGAACACATTGGGATCCCTTCAATTATTGTATAAATACTCGCCTCGATCCAAAGTTACATACAGCAAAAGCCTCACTCGTATTAACAATGCGCTACTCTTCCTATGTCAGTCTTGCGCTGGCAGCCCTCATGCAGGCTAACCCAGACTTATCTGTATTGTCAATGAGCTTCCACCCAATTCCATATCATTGTGTTCATGTCAGCAGAAATATCTTAATTCGACGGCCGGCGCTTGATGCGAGCACGAGCTGTCGTCGACTGTTGCAGGTCTGTTGACTTTCTCTTCAGCGTGAATGAACTCCACATCATTCCATACCTCAACAGCCGGCAGTTGATGCGAGCAAATGGAGCCTGTCCAGTTTTGAAATAAAAGCCGTGGTCTTCCCAGTTCACAATAGCAAACACCGCAGCAAATACCTTACTGTCTTATACCAAATGCGCTACTCGTATCTGATCCTCGCCCTCGCAACCCTCATGCAGGCTTCCGCCGCCCCCAGCGGCGATATCATCTGTCCCGGCCCTCCCGCCGTCCTCAGAGCGCTTCAACCCGACACTTGCGCCGGAAAAGCATGTACCACCCTCTTTGGGTGTTGCACCTGCTATGTGTGTAACGAGGGTGTGAGTGCTTTTCCTAGTGTTCATGATGCTCAGCAGTGGCTTACTGGGGCGCTTGCAGGTCTGTACACTGTGAATCTTTCGTCGGGGAAGGAGATTGATGGGGTTAAATTTTGTTCGTTTTATGTGATGGAGGATGGCGGGTTATATTTGCTTCATTCATGGAATGTTGTGGAAATTTACCAGTGGTTGAATGCACGTGCATGGCTAATGGCAGTACTTAGCATACATCCCATGAAGTCGAACAGGCGGAATATCTGATGTAAGATAGGTTGATGTGGACGGCATTGGCGTAAGTCTAGTGGAATAAATCCTGATTTCCCGGACCAGATGCATTAAGGTCGTGCCGCAAAAATTATAGATTCCATCCAAATGTTACAGGTTATAGATGCGGACAATCTGTTACCGAGCCAGTGTGAGGTTGCTGTAGAGCTGGATTGTATGAGCAACTGTTCAAAAGGATTTTTTGACATTGGGATTGTAGTTTAGAACTTAAATACGAGATCCAGACTGGAGTACTAGCAGCCATCGATAATGTGGTACAAGCGCAGACCATCTACCGAGCGATATGCACCTGATTTGGCACAGGCATATAATACCCTCTAGATTTACCAGTGAACACTCATGGAAGTTCAATAGGGAGGCTGCGCACGAGCCATTGGAGTCACCCAGTGGCTCTCGGACCGTGCGCAAACGGGTGGCTCCACTGCCAAAATATGACATGAATGGCTGTGAGTGGCTTGTTGGAGCCACTCGCCTGCTATTTTTGCGCACGGTTCGAGAGCCACGGGGTGGCTCCAATGGCTCGTGCGCAACCTGTCTAATGTACCCGAATAATAGGGTTATTCACAGTAGCCTTTTTGACGTCCTTTTTTGCGCCCTTTTTCTTGCTTGGCAGATAAATGTAACCAAGTGACCTATGGTCTTTCTCAGCCTCAACCACAAGTCACCATCCGTGTTTGCCTCGTAAGTATTGGCCACCGGGGCGACGTCAATCTTGTCCATTCTTTTTTTTCCTGGTCCCGTCACTTGTTGCCAGTCTTCTGCAGTTTTATCTCCTCTTGGTCTCCCTGCAGTTATTGGCCAGTCTGGAAAAATTTCTCTCAATATTATCCCTCCAGGTGCATCACGTATGATCTGATTCGCAAACGGGCACTTAATTATGCCTAGTGCATCCAAATTCCCTGGTAACCATGCCTGCATCGAATCTTATTGAGAAGAAGTATTGTCACTGCAAACCGCTGTGTGATGAGCTTCTAACGAAACGAACCCGACGAGAACACTATCGCAATGTTTCTCCGGACTCCATCCTACCATCGGAATCGGAATCTGAGGCTGAATCCGATGAACTGGGTCCTTTCTACGACATGGAAATTGATCTGACACCAAAACGCGCATCTCCCCATCTCCCAATTTCCATCCGGCATTCGCATAGACAGTGCTGCCGCCGAACCTGATGATACTGTCCGGCGTGTATGGTAGCAACGGCCAGGGTCGCGTTACCTCGCAAATTTTAAAAAGTTAGCAACCCATCGCAAGTTACGCGTTACGGATGCCAATTTAGGCAACCTGAGTTGAAAACTTTGACCGTGAGCCACCATTGTTCACTTGAAGGCAAGTCACCATTACTTAACATTGTTTGCAGCTGTATGTAGCACAGTACTAATTAGTAGAGCTTTCAAATAATTCTCTTCTTCCTATCACCATCTCATCTTGCCCTCAACTCGTTGGACCTGCTTCGGCTGTCGGATAGCTAAGTACGTCGATTTTCGATTTTTAGCTCAGTTTTACACTAGAAAAATGATTATTTTATTCTCATTAAAGTTAGCAACCGACCGCTTGTTATGCGTTATCTCCAGGAATTAGGCAACATTTTGGAGGCCCGTTATGCGTTACCGTTGCTACCATACACGCCGGTACAGATCTCTATGGACTTTGACGAAGCACCTATTGATTCGTCAGATTACGATTCTCACAGCATGAATCCTCAGATTCTGAGTCCGAGCACGACCCCTCTGTTCCTGCAGATGAATGGAGATCATTCGATGAAGACGAAGACCAGGAAGTACCGATTAGCCGTGAAGAGATGATAGAAGAACTGAACCAGATGCTCGGACTGGATGAAGAAGCCGCACTTTGGGACTTCCGTGCGTACCCTCGCAAATTTTTTCAATTTGTTCCAACTGAGGAGAGGCGAGCTCAGGCAATGAAATTCTCACTGAAGAAGATCGCGATAACATCCGCGCGTTCCAGCTCAAAATGCTGTCCAACATGCCGCACATTGCATTTGGCCAGATGCGCCATGCTTTCCGTCACAAGCTCGAAATCAGCTCCCATTGGGTCATGATTCATCGCGTCGCTATCCTTTCCGGCACGCAACCTGTCTGGTACGACTGTATCTTGTGATGTTTTCACTTCAGCCCCGCCGAATTGTCTACCTCGCCCGTCTCATCTCACGGACTCTCCCGGCGTCGTTACTGAATGATGAGCCTTCTTTCAAACTGTGCCTGGATTTCGCCCCGTCTCAAATTTGGCGTCATCTGGCGTCAACCGTCGCAAGACATCCAAAACTACGCCGAACTTTGACGGTGACCGCCTCACTAACATTTAGGCTTCTGGATAGGGTTAGGGATAGTTATGAAGTGCAATTAATTGCTGGTGCGAATAGCTATAAGCAGAGATCGGGGTGCGTGGAGCGTGTCCCGTCATCGGCAGGGATTGTTCTTAACAGACACTATGGTTTCAATCGTAACTCGGTGAAATAGAAACTGAATCCGTGGCCTAGTCGTCATACTAGCGAAGTACATCAGAGGTGCGTAGAGCTGTGAGATTGGAACGGACCACGAGATACATCGAACCAGGCCAACGACTCGTATTCCCATCTGCAGTGATGTAAATGTTCGTGTCGGTTTCGTTAAAGACGTATTTGAACGCGGTGAGCTTTCCCTCACACCCTGGTGCAGGGCGAACGTTCTTCAAACTGAATACAACTCGGAGAACTTCGACGATGATTTCTCTCAGTGTAGGAAAACCCAAGGGCAGGTCTCTCGCTTGCGCGTTCCCCGGAGCCGGAAGGAGGTGGAGGGCCGACCAGATCCGGAGACGGGAGATGGGAAGGCTGGAGAGGATGAGCTTTGCAGCCCTGCAAAGACTAGGAGATAAACGTGCATCGAGACCTGAGGCTTTGAGGTTGATCCACAAACGATCGCCAGACCTAACCTTCATTAATGGAGCGCCTACGTCCTGCGGGGTCATGACATTCGGCGCTACGTCGCGCCAAACACCAGAGCATGGCGGATGGTCACCTATGTTGGTTCAGCAGTGCACGAGGTTGCCTTGCGCATGGGCTCTAGAAACCTACGCAATTGCCTCGCGAACGTAGTCAAGGAGTATATCGTCACAATGCGGATAATCCACGCCACTTTGCAGCAGCTTGACGATTTGCCGATGCGCATGTGTTCGTTTATCGTCCATATAAAAGGCGACAACATCCACTGCAACTGGCGGGGATCAGAATGT